>VIAB01029512.1:4949-16689 GCA_009801035.1 Oophaga pumilio
CAGCTCTCTCGCTTTGTGATTGGATGACCCCGTCATAAAAGACGGCGTATTATTTTACAAAAATTTCAACTTGAGGGCAGGCAGACAAGGGGGGGAAGATCTGTGATCGGCGATAGAGGTGTACCGGGATAGGGGTATCATTCTGCAAATGTTTCGCTTCAAGAGATTCGAGATCATTTAAGGCATGTCATTCTGTTAAAGACATAGAAGGGTCTGGTTTAGGATAAAACAGTTTTTTAAGGATAAGCTTACGTGCGAAGAGTTCTAAGTCCTTAACAAGTGTGAAGTGATCAGAACCCTCCACCGCTGCAAAAGAGAGGACTTTAGATAGTACCTCTATTTGTGAAGGAAATAGTATACGTTGTGATAGATTAATTACCTTTAAAATCTCTTTCCCTTTTTCTCTCTCATGTTGTATGGATGTTTTTTTCTTTTTGACTACCGGTGTAAAGGGATGTTGAAGGTAATTGCTTGTTAGACCACTGCCGTTGGTAGATCCATTTCTTTTGTCTAAAAAATGTTCTCCACATATTCCTTCTGAGGTAGTGGATATACTAGAAATGGATTGTGTTCTAGATGGTGGTTTTAAGTGAATATTCTTTTGTTTAGAACGCCACCTATAGACTTTATTAAGTTGATAGTCTTCTTGATCATGTAAATATTTTTTAGTTTTATTACTTTGGATCTCCAATTCCCACTTGTTAAGATCTTCTTCTAGGGCTGAATCAAATTTTTTTATTTCGTCAGCAGTGGCCAGTTCTTGAATTTTTTCAATGTTTCAATTTCTTTTTCTAAGCTTTCCAGTGATCTTTTATTGGCACCTATGAGTAACTCAAGCAAAGTTAGTGAGCATTTAGTGAGTGTTTCTTCCCATTTATTAGTAAATGATAGAGTTATAGGTACATATATATCTTGTTACCATGTGTGCAATATGATTATATGAATATGTTTATTTTCTGCCTTTCATATATATAATTTTTCTGCTATTTTGTATCCGTATACCCATATATGTTTTTTGTCACTGAATCAATGCTTTTTGTGAATTAATAAATTTTGTTATAATTATTTACTCATTTTGCCCTCTATTTCTTCATTTGGGGTTTCAATTATATTATGCTACATATTATTTTTGAGTAGTTTATTATTATACGTATATTTTGGGGCTCAATCCCCCTTTTGATATCCCCTCTTGATTTCATGTGTGTGGAAGCAGCTTACATTCTTAAATATTATGTTATGTGCAATTGATATGTGTAAAAGAATATTCGATCTTTAGGTATCAATTTTGGTGGAGGGGGAGAGACTTGGCTATATAGTGGTGTGAAAAAGTGTTTGCCCCCTTCCTGGTTTCCTTTTTTTTCTGCATGTTTGTCACTTTTAAATGTTTCAGATCACAAAGTTAGTTTAAATATTTGACAAAGATAACACAAGTAAACACAAACTGCAGGTTTTAAATGAAGGTCTTTATTATTAAGGGAAAAAGAAATTCAAACCTACAGGGCCCTGTGTGAAAAAGTGATTGCTCCATAAATGTATTAACTGGTTGGGAACGCTCTGAAGAAATTTTGGCCCATTCATATTTGCAGAATTGTTTTAATTCAGCCACATTGGAGGGTTTCCGAGCACTAACTGCCTTTTTAAGGTCATGTGATAGCATCTCAATTGGATTAAGGTCAGGACTTTGACTAGGCCATTCCATGCCTTTATTTTTGTTTTTCTTAAGCCATTCAGAGGTGGACTTGCTGGTCTGTTTTGGTTCATTTTCTTGCTTCATAACCCAAGTGTGCTTCAGGTTGAGGTCACGAACAGATGACCAAACATTTTCTTTCAGGATTTCTTGGTAGACAGCAGAATTCTTGGTTACATTCACCACAGTAAGTCTTCTAGGTCCTGAAACAGTAAAACAGCCCTGGAGCCTCACACTACCACCACCATATTTTACTGTTAGTATTATGTTCCTTTTCTGAAATGCTGTGTTACTTCTACACCAGATGTAATGGGACATACACATTCCAAAAATTTCAACTTTTGTCTC
The DNA here is from genome assembly GCA_009801035.1 of Oophaga pumilio. Lineage (NCBI taxonomy): Eukaryota > Metazoa > Chordata > Amphibia > Anura > Dendrobatidae > Oophaga > Oophaga pumilio. The sequence continues at coordinate 6,985 of VIAB01029512.1, forward strand.
GTCAGTCCACAGAGTATTCTCCCAAAAGTCTTGTGGATCTGTAAGAGTGGTGGGAGCAGATGGATTGCTCCCTGACACTCAAGAGTTAAATGCATTTGATGTTCATGGATGTGAAAAAGGTATGATACCCACTGGGGCTGCAGTTAGCTGAGAGAGGTTTATCTGTAGTGGTCAGCCCAGATTGGGAAGGGGAACTGAGAGTTGGTTGCTGGTTCAGGAAGTGACATGGCAGTCAGAGTGTGGACAGCAGTGAATGATGTAGCAGACTTAAGAGGCTGCTAGGGACAGTGTGAGCCTAATACTCTGGGCAGTGGATTGCTGAAAATACCCTTCCATGTGATTCTGTCTAAGTAGCCTGGGGTAACCTCGAGATGAATGTCAGAGACCTGGGACACACTCAGCTTGTGAAGCTACAGGGAAAGGTGGACACATACTACATGCGGTGGAAGGTATACTGCTAGTGATGGAGAAGATTCCCTAGGGCTAGGAAAGCCAGTGAAAGGGACGTGCCTCCTATACCGAGAACCAGGACTGAAATTGTATCTGGTACCTGTGGGAAAGATGACAACCTTATCCTCTATCTGCTTGTAAATACTGTACATACTGCTATTCACCAAGTAAACATTTGGTTGTTTTTATGAACCTCATGTCTCCTGGATTAATTGCTGCTTGGTTCCAGAAGAGGAATGGCTGGACAGAGAAGAAGCAGAGGCCTGCAGCCTCAAAGTAAGTGTGATGCCCCACACATATAGAATTACACCAGGACTGGGACACAAGATGTCTGTAGGATGCCAGAGCAAGTGGGGACTGAAGCTCGCCCACGACTTCTTCGCTTGGGCATCTTACAGATCATATAATCATAGAATGGTAGAGTTGGAAGGGACCTCCTAGGTCATCTGGTCCAACCCCTGCTCAAAGCAGGATTCACTAAATCATCCCAGACATAGGTCTGTCCAGCCTCTGTTTGAAGACTTCCATTGAAGGAGAACTCACCACCTCTCATGGCAGCCTGTTCCACTCAATGATCACCTTAACTGTAAAAAAGTTTTTTTTTAATATCTAATCTGTCTCCTCCCGTTCAGTTTCATCCCATTGCTTCTAGTCTTTCCTTGTGCAAATGAGAATAAAGATAATCCTTCTACAATGTGACAGCCATTCAGATATTTGTAGACAGCTATTAAATCTCCTCTCAGTCTTCTTTTTGCAAGCTAAACATTCCCAAATCCTGTAACAGTTCCTCATAGGACATGGTTTGCAGACCGGTCACCATTCTGGTCGCTCTTCTCTGAACTTTCTCCAGTTTGTTGATGTCTTTTTTAAAATGTGGTGCCCAAAACTGGACACAGTATTCCAGATGATGTCTGACCAAAGAGGAGTAGATGGCAATGATGACTTCACGTGATCTAGACTGTATGCTTCCGTTAATACATCCCAGAATTGCATTTGCCTTTTTTGCTGCTGCATCACACTGTTTACTCATGTTCAGTGTATGATCTATTAGTATGCCTAAGTATTTTTCACATGTGCTCTTGCTTAATTCTATTCCTCCAATTCTGTATATGCTCTTTTCATTTTTATTGCCCAGATGTAGTACTTTGCATTTTTCCTGTTAAAAAACATTCTGTTAGTTGCTGCCCACTGCTCCAGTTTATTTATATATTTTTTTGAATCCTCTCTCTCTTCTCTAGTATTAGCTATCCCTCGTAGCTTTGTGTCATCAGCAAATTTAATTAGTGTACCCTCAATTCATTCATCTAAATCATTCATAAAGATGTTGAACAATACAGGACCCGGTACAGAGCCCTGTGGTACCCCACTTGAGACATTCTTCCAACTGGATGTGCAGCCATTTATGACCACTCTTTGGGTCCGATCACTAAGCCAGTTATGAATCCACCTAACAGTTGCCTTGTCCATTTCATACTTAGTCATTTTTTCAATAAGGATGGTGTGAGATACTTTCTCAAATGCTTTGCTGAAGTCAAGATCAACAGCATTTCCCTGATACACCCAGTGAGTGATTCTGTCATAGAAGGAAATTAAGTTAGTCTGACATGACTTTTTAGTTACAAACCCATGCTGACTCTGGTTAATCCTTTCATTCTTATCCAGGTACTTATATACATGTTGCTTAATAATTTTTTAAAAGATCTTTATTGGTATAGAAGTCAGACTCACTGGCCTATAGTTCCCTGGGTCCACCTTCTTCCCCTTTTTGAAGATAGGAACATTTGCTCTTCTCCAGTCTTCTGGGACTTCTCCTGTTCTCCAAGAATTTTCAAAGATTATGGAGAGTGGTTCAAAAATTTCTTCTGCTATCTCCTTCATTACTCTGGGGTGTAATTCATCTGGACCTGGAGACTTGAATTATTTTATGTTAGCTAAGTGTTTCCTCACTATCTTTCTGTTTATAGATATCCTGGATTCTTCTATTCCTTAAGAAGAAGCTCAACGCGAAACGCGCGTCGGGGTGCCACGGCACACTGGAGGTAAATATGGCCTAGTCTCTTGCTCTGTCCCTCTTTGCATGTTTGCATTCTTTTAGCAGTACACTCTTTGATGCAGATAGAGGCACTTAGCTACAGACATTGTATCTTATAAAAAAAATTGCTTAACCCATTTGTGAGCAGCATTTGTATTGATTTAATATATTTAGTATACACATTCATGTTGGTGCATGCATTTTTTCAGCCCCAATCTTTCACTCATTACTATCTATTTGGAAGCTGGTCTCCAGCTCTGTTTTTGCACTATTTGCACTTTATGGTCATGACATGTATTTGTATTTTTTGCAATGAATTGATTACATCTTTGTACATTTAATAACAATAGTGGGTCAGTACAAATTTTCCTCCAGTGATTGCTTTAATTGCACTTGGTTTCCTCCATTTTTAACATTTTTTGTGAAAATTTTCATTAATAAAATTATATATTTATGGTAGTATAGCTCTCTTTTTCATTTTTTTGATGTGGTATTCCTTTAATAGGACAATGAAGATCAGTTGATGTTACATTTCCTTTCTGAGAGAAAACAGATGCAAAATAGGAATTTAAAAGTTCGGCCTTCTCGACATCCTTTCTTACCATTTCATCATTTCCATACTGTAAAAATCGTATAGCATCTTTGACTTTTCTTTTACTTTTGACATATCACCAAATTCCTTTTTTATTGCTTTTGACATCTCTTGCAAGCCTTACTTCATTGTCAGCTTTAGATAATCTGATTTGTACCCTGCAGGTTCTGCCGACAGCATTATATTCCTCTTTAGATATGCCTCCCTCTTTCCATTTGATAAACATGTCTTTCTTCCTTTTCAGCATGTGTTTAAGTTCTGTGTTCATCCATCCTGGTTTCCCTAAATGATTTGTATTCTTCCCTCTTTTTGGAATTGTTAACTATTGTGCTTTGAGAATCTAATTTTTCAAGATCATCAAGAAGTTTTCTGGCAAAACTGAGATGAGCCTTTATGTTCTTATTGCTCAGCATTGGTTTTTGTTCATTTTTGCTCAGTTTCTTTCTTATGGTAGAGTCATAACTGAGGCAAGTGAGGCCTACAGTTCTTTGGATATTTGTTATGAATGTTTTAGAAATGAATTCTGAGCAGAAGCTCCCTCTGGTGGTTACAAACAGTACTGAACCATTCAATGAGGATTGGCAATCAGGAATCACGGACTGGCTGGATATAGGGGAGCTTTCCCCCCCATCATGGTTGTTGGTCATCAATTGTTCTTGTCTCAACGTTGTTTCCTGGTTCACTTGGAAGCTTGCTGAGTCTTGCCTTTTCTCCTGCTCTCAGATAAGATATTTTCTGTTTTTTGTTTTTTTTGCTTGCCATTTGCAATTTTCTCTGCATTTCTGTGAGGTTGGCCAGGTTCCCCTCCTCGGGGGGCTTGGGCGCCTCTCGGTTCCTCTGGAGCCACTGTTGTTTGTTCATTTGCCTTTTCCAGTTTTTTCTGTGGCTGCGGCTTAGTTTTGTTACACCAGAGAACTAATTTAGGTGGTAGAGGTCGTGTGATCTCAGGTGTTTTTGCAATTAGCAGCGTTGGCTTTTTTAGGGTTTTTTTGGATTGCAGTAAGTATCCTTCCTATCCTTTTCTGTCCAGGCAGATTGGGCCCCAGCGTTTGCTCATACTATTTTCTGTCTGTGTCTGTATTTCCTCTTGTCTAACCGCCATTACATGTTTGGGAGCTTCCTATGTTCTTTGGGGATCTACTCCGGGGCAGATAGCTTTCCTCTTTCTATCTTTAGGTGTATTTAGCCTCTCAGGCTGTGACGAGGCGTCTAGGACCAACGTATGAACGCTCCACGGCTGCCTTTAGTTGTGATGGTTAGTCAGGGTACTGCAATCCAGTAGATCCCAACCTCTCTGGTGTATTGCCTTTTTTGCCTGCTCTCCTCAGCTACCAAAACATAACAGATGTTGTTGTGGGGTCTTTTGTGACCTCTTAGATGAGTTTTTGCTGCAGTCTTGGGGTAATTTTGGTCAGCCGGTCACTCTTGGCTGGGAAAGCTCATCACTGTTCCAAGCTTTTGAGAATCTTTTGATCTTCTTTACTTTGTCAGCAGGTCCTATTTAAGTGATTTCCTGATTGAGAACGGGTGTGGCATTAATCAGGGCTTGGTGTGGCTAGGGAAATTGAACTCAACTTCCCAAAGATGTGATAAAACCACAGTTAATTTATGTTTTAAGGGGTGGCAATCATTTTTTCCACACAGGGTCCTGTATGTTTCTATTTCTTTTTCCCTTAATAATAAAGGTCTTCATTTAAAAACTACAGTTTGTGTTTGTGTTATATTTGACCAATATTTAAATTTATTTAATGATCTGAAACATTTAAGTGTGACAAACATGCAAAAGAATAGGAAATCAGAAAGGGGGCAAACACTTTTTCACACAACTGAATATGCTATATGAGGGGAAGTGGGACTTGTCTATACAGTCATGGCCAAAAGTTTTGAGAATGACACAAATATTAATTTTTACAAAACAAAGAGATTTTGGGTCCATGGCCTGGAAACTCCCCAGATCTTAATCCCATTGAGAACTTGTGGTCAATCATCAAGAGACGGGTGGACAAACAAAAATCTAAAAATTCCGACAAAATGAAAGCATTGATTGTGAAAGAATGGACTGCTATCAGTCAGGATTTGGTCCAGAAGTTGATTGAGAGCATGCCAGGGAGAATTGCAGAGGTCCTGAAGAAGAAGGGTCAACACTGCAAATATTGACTTGCTGCATTAACTCATTCTAACTGTCAATATAAGCTTTTGTTACTCATATGTTTGCAATTATTATATTTCTGTCTGTGATAAAAACATCTGTCAAACACACATAAAAACCAGAGGGCAGCAGATCATGTGAAAATATAATATTTGTGTCATTCTCAAAACTTTTGGCCATGACTGTATACTGTATGCTACATGTGGGGAAGGGAGACTTGGCTCTCTATACTATATGTGGGTAGGGAGACTTGACTATATATGCTATATGTCGAGGAGGGAGACTTGGCTTTCTATGATATATGTGGGAGAGGGGTACTTGGCTATATATGCTCTATGAGGGGAGGGGGATTTGGCTGTTTATACTATGTCTGGGAGATGGAGACTTGGCTATATATATGGGTGAGGGGAACTTGGCTGTATATATTATGTATGGAAGATGGGGACTTGGCTGTATATACTATGTATGGGAGATGGGGATTTGGCTATGTATACTGTAGTATATGTGGGGGAGGAAGACTTGGCCTCTCTATGCAGTATGTGGGGGAGGGCAACTTGGCTATATATGGTATATGTGGGTGAGGGTGACTTGGCTGTATATGATATGAATAGGAGATGGGGACTTAGCTATATATACCATGAATGAGAGATGGAGACTTGGCTATATATACTATGTATGAGAGATTGTGATTTGGCTATATATACTATATGTGGGGGAGGAGAACTTGGCTATATATAGTATATGTGGGTGAGGGCATCTTGGCTGTATATACTATATATGGGAGATGGGGACTTGGCTATATGTAGTAAATGTGGGATAGTTGTATCCTCTATAAATGTATTTTTATGGGAGCAGCTTTATTGTAAATGTCTATGTATGTAGTAAATGCAATGTGTGGGGAGGAGGACTACATTATAGATTCCAGACACATCACGTTTTTTTATGTACCAGAAAACTACAAATGTCTGAATGTCTAAGGATCTTTTCAAATGTACAGTCATGGCCAAAAGTTTTGAGAATGACACAAATATTATATTTTCACATGATCTATTGCCCTCTGGTTTTTATGTGTGTTTGACAGATGTTTTTATCACAGACAGAAATATAATAATTGCAAACATATGAGTAACAAAAGCTTATATTGACAGTTAGAATGAGTTAATGCAGCAAGTCAATATTTGCAGTGTTGACCCTTCTTCTTCAGGACCTCTGCAATTCTCCCTGGCATGCTCTCAATCAACTTCTGGACCAAATCCTGACTGATAGCAGTCCATTCTTGCACAATCAATGCTTTCATTTAGTCTGAATTTTTAGGTTTTTGTTTGTCCTCCCGTCTCTTGATGATTGACCACAAGTTCTCAATGGGATTAAGATTTGGGGAGTTTCCAGGCCATGGACCCAAAATCTCTATGTTTTGTTCCCTGAGCCATTTAGTTATCACCTTTGCTTTATGGCAAGGTGCTCCATCATGCTGGAAAAGGCATTGTTGATCGCCAAACTGCTCTTGGAGGGTTGGGAGAAGTTGCTCTTGGAGGACATTCTGGTACCATTCTTTATTCATGGCTGTGTTTTTAGGCAAGACTGTGAGAGAGCCGATTCCCTTGGCTGAGAAGCAACCCCACACATGAATGGTTTCAGGATACTTAACAGTTGGCATGAGACAAGACTGGTGGTAGCGCTCACCTTGTCTTCTCCGAATGAGGCGTTTTCCTGATGTCCCAAACAATCGAAAAGGGGAGAAAATAACTTTACCCCAATCCTCAGCAGTCCACTGCCTGTACCTTTTGCAGAATATCAGTCTGTCCATGATGTTTTTTCTGCAGAGAAGTGGCTTCTTTGCTGCCCTCCTTAAGACCAGGCCTTGCTCCAAGAGTCTCCGCCTCACAGTGCGTGCAGATGCACTCACACCTGCCTGCTGCCATTCCTGAGCAAGCTCTGCACTGCTGGTAGCCCAATCCCGCAGCTGAAACACTTTTAAGAGACGGTCCTGGCGCTTGCTTGGTCTTTCTTGGGCGCCTTGGAGCCTTTTTGGCAACAATGGAACCTCTCTCCTTGAAGTTCTTGATGATGCGATAGATTGTTAACTGAGGTGCAATATTTCTAGCTGCGATACTCTTCCCTGTTAGGCCATTTTTGTGCTTTGCAATGATGACTGCACGTGTTTCTTTAGAGATAACCATGGTTAACAGAAGAGAAACAATGATGCCAAGCACCAGCCTCCTTTTAAAGTGTCCAGTGGTGTCATTCTTACTTAATCATGACAGCTTGATCTCCAGCCATGTCCTCATCAACACCCACACCGGTGTTAATGGAGCAATCACTGAAAAGAGGTTAGCTGGTCCTTTTAAGGCAGGGCTGCAATGATGTTGAAATGTGTTTTGGGGGATAAAGTTCATTTTCTAGCCAAATATTGACTTTGCAAGTAATTGCTGTTAAGCTGATCACTCTTTATAACATTCTGGAGTATATGCAAATTGCCATTAGAAAAAGTGAAGCAGTAGACTTTGTAAAAATTAATATTTGTGTCATTCTCAAAACTTTTGTCCATGACTGTAGCAGATTTTTTTGTGGAGAACTTCCATAGAAAATCAAAGCAAATTAGCAAGAATCCACAAGAAAATTAACAACAGCAAACTTGCATTGTGTGATTTTGGTGCAGATCTTTCTGGTAATTCACTGTGGAAAATAGCACTGTGTAAAATAAAAATAAATAAACTTGCTGGGAGTTGTAGTCTCTCTCTGCATACTGCAGTGCTACTATGATACAGTGATGATTTAGTTACTGGATCGAAGCCTGAACTGTCACTTGCTGGGAGTTGTAGTCTCTCTCCGCATACTGCAGTGCTACTATGATACAGTGATGGTTTAGTTACACAACCTGTGTCTGCACTGTCACTTGCTGGGAGTTGTCTCTCACGGCATACTGCAGTGATACTATGACACAGTGATGGTTTAGTTACTGGACCGGAACCTGATGTGAGGGTGATCTCTTAAGGTGAGAGTTGAGCAGCGATTGCCTGTCCTTGACCTAATAAATATGAGCCAAGTGCATGCATAAAGGAATTATATCGGACACAAGTCAGATATGTACTCCTTTCTCAGCAAAAGCTGGCACACAACTGATTTTATTAGTACAAAGAAAAGATTATGTAATAGACAGGAAAAAGGGCATTGCACAATCTTCTGAGCAGCAATGGTGTCAATCTGTGATTGATCCATGTTAGGTCCACTCCATATATATAGTCTCTTGGTGCAGCCTCTTCACATTCCAAGGATTCCTTCCAGGGCATTGTTCCATATGTAAACGCCATCTTGTTACACTACATCTGAACTGGCTTATATAAGGTTAATAATTGATTTCATTAGCCATTCTCACCTTCACAGTCCCCCCTAAATCCAATTATTAACCTGATGTCATGATGTGATACAACCCAAGTGGTGGTCGGTCAGCGGACAGCGAAACACACACACAATGGGATGGAAAATGGGGAGAGGAAGGTCCTACTGATAGGGAAATGGGGGACTGTCATCACCTGAGCTCAAATCTAAACCTGTCGCTGCACTCCGCTAACACCCTAAGTGGGTCCTTCCCCCCATCGCCGTCAGGAACCCCGTCCCTCGTTGTTACCTATTACTGCCCTCGCTACTGCACTGGCCGGCAATGGACGCTAGCTTCACCACTGCAGATAATACCACACAGGGGACAGTGACAAACAGCAAAGGGACAAAGAGAAAACACAGCACTTAGCTTCCAGACTCCGCTGCCAACCTTCATACTGCAGATAGCACAACAATAGGACTCCAATCACCAGAAGTGGCTGACACCAGAGAGCTGCTCCTACAAACATGGATCGTGACACCTGAGCCGTCAGTTAAACAGGCAATGCTAAGCCTTTTAACCTCCCCCTTGGTGCAGTTTTTATACATGTGGAAGTCAGATATATTTATCCCTATCTAATAAATTGAATTGGTCTTTAGGGGTTTTATAGGAAATCATGGCCATCACCATCCTCTTGGAAAGCCAGGGTAGGGGTCAGGCCATCCATGCTCTTAGTGACCATCCATTTAATGAAAGGAAATATACAACAAAAGACTACAGCTACGAAAATAATGATTACCATAATAATTGTACCAAGCTGTGCCAACCATTTCTGCCATCTTGTCATCCATCCAAACCAGGTATCCCAAGTATCGCCAATTCCTGAATTTCTCTTGAGTTCCTCAGATAGGGACTCAAGCTTTTTTATGGCTAGGGTGACCTTTCCATTCGGACCAGTGTTATCGGAGATAAAGGTACAGAAAGTTTCTCCCATCATTTTACATACCTCTCCTTTCTCTGCAAGTAACATGTCCAAAGCCATCCGGTTTTGGAAAGCCATAGTGGATGTGGGCTGTAGCTGTTCAGTTATCCCCTTTAATGAATCCTTAGTGTAGTTTATAAACCTCTGTTGGCATGGGCGTACACACCGTGGGGCGGGGGGG
>VIAB01029512.1:19956-32161 GCA_009801035.1 Oophaga pumilio
GATGCTGTATATACAGGTGCTGGGCTTAGAGGGCTGGTGATGATCCAATCTATATTTTTATTGACAGTTACAATAGGGATTAAAGACTCGAATCCTGCTTTAACCTGGTCCCTTGGTTTAAACTCTTCAGGGACCCCCTTGGTACTCCTATGGTGTCAATGTACACATGAGGGTCAAAGCTTTCTTTAGGGGCAATTTCCTTTTTCATGCGTTGGGGCTGTTTCTGATTGATCAACGACAGACCTTCAGGGATAAGATGGAAAGGCATGATGGCCTTGGCCAAAGTACACTGACCTGTCCAGTTACCCTCTAACTTAGACCTTATCTTCATATCCTCACATATCCAGAATATGTCCGCTACTGAGAAAACCTGCTGTGTTAACTTTCCAGGAGTTGTTGAGGAGTAGTTATTGACAAAAACCCTTACTAAAATTTCCCAAAAAACAGTCCTCTCCTTGTGCTTGCATACAGGTGTAATTCCCAGTATAGATAGTAATACTTCGGCCGGGAGACGGAGTTTTATCCAATACAGGATATCTATCCCTCCATCTCCCACATTGGGTATAATTAGTAGAGGTGTTGGTAAAGTGGGCAAGGACACACTCCTCTGATTCAGGGATTGACAGAGGAACAGATCCCAAATGGGACCTAGCTGCCGCACACACATAACAGTTGGTCTTATTTTGTTGTTGTGCAGTGTACCTCATCCACTGTATCCAATCTGTATACCCGGTCTCTATAGCAAGTGTATCCTCATAAGTGGGGTTCTGGATTGCAGTCATGCCCCTAAAGACTCGAACATGTTGGAGAAGCGGAATCCATGGTATCTCTGATTTGGCACTTTCAACCTGCTCGTTTGCCCACTCTTGAGACTTCAACCTATCTTTAAGTTGGAAATTACCTGTTGGGGTCTTTCCCCCTAGCTCTAATACGCCCCCTAAGTATACTTTCTTGCATCATTGAGTGATGGGTCCTCAATACTGAGTATCAAGGGGTGGCATTTCGTCCTACATTGGCTGCTAGAGTCAGACTTAAGTAGGGTCATCCGTGTAAACAAGGACTTCCCTTTATTGCTCTTTTGGTTGAGGGCAGGGGTCGGTTTGTATCCCCATTCTCCATCCTTTATCACTTGTATCCCATAGATGTCCAGGAACCACAGTTTTCCCTCATCCTTCCCAATTACCACAAATAAAAAACACAAACTGTTCTGTCTTTTCCGAGAGTCGTGATGCTCCTGGCTCCCCACACCCACTTCCCTGTATTATGTCACAGGCATCAAACCCATATGTGGCCACCACTGTGCTTGAAGAGTTGTACCAGAAAGTGATGGTTCCCTTTTCTTTAGTTACCACTGCCCATTTCCTATACATAACAGTGTTAAGTAAATAATGGCAAGGATATGTATTACTCGGGTGGTTGGTCCACTTTTTTGCAATGTGAGGCATGGATCCATGTTGGTCTCCCTTCGAGTTTCACTGAGGTAGTTGTCAGGAGTACCTGGTATGGCTCCTCGTATCTGGTCTCAAGCGGCGATTTCCTGGTGAACCTTTTAACCAGGACGAAGTCCCCGGGCTGCAAACTGTGGGCGGACTCGTGTTGGTCAGGATCTGGAATGGAAGACAGAACCTTTGCATGTGTTACTGACAATTCTTTGGTTAATGTAATAACAAAATTAACAGACCCATGTCATGCACTAAGCTGTTGAGGGAAATAGCATCCTAACCTAGGTGGGCTGCCAAAAACTATCTCATAGGCTGTCAGTCTGTGTACCCCCTGAGGAGTGTTTTGGACAGAATATAGGGCAATTGGGAGAATATCTAGTCAGGGTAAAGACACTTGTTGGCTGATTTTGAGGATTTTGTTTTCAGGGTGCCATTGAGTCGCTCAACCTTACCGCTGCTTTGTGGGCAATAGGGTGTCTGTAAGCCCAGTCCCGCCCCAACCATGTCCTAAAGTTCTTTTGTGATTGCTGCCGTGAAGGCCTGACCTTGGTCGCTCTCCACAACTTCGGGGATACCATATCTGCAAACCACTTCTGTCATAACTCTTTTAGCCGTGGTCCTGGCTGGCATGTTGGCTACTGGGTAGGCCTCTGGCCATCCTGAAAACATGTCCACCACCACCAAGGCATATTCATATCTTCCAGACTTAGGCATCTGGATATGGTGGACCTGAATCCTCTGAATGGGGTACAGGGGCTATGTTTCTGGGGTGGTCTTGATGTTCTCCCTGTGTTGCAAGAGGCACAGACCAGACAGGACTTGGTGTAGGCTTATATTGGCATAGTTATGCCCGGTGCCACATAGTACTTGTTAATAGTGTCATGCATCTGGTTCTTTCCTCTGTGGGCCACACTGTGGGCCTATGCTATAACTGGGGAGTATAGGCTTTGGGGAAGGCATAATTTGTTACCTAGTCGCCACAATCCATCTTGACTTTTTACTGCCTTCTTGCTGAACCATTGGTCCATTTCCTCAGGCTCCATTTGGTCCTGGTGTATCTTTCACTTGGTCACAGGAGGTACTTGTGGTTCTTCATCTTCCCACATATCCTTGTTTTTACTCCTCGTGACCACATACAGTCATGGCCAAAAGTTTTGAGAATGACACAAATATTAATTTTTACAAAGTCTACTGCTTCACTTTTTCTAATGGCCATTTGCATATACTCCAGAATGTTATAAAGAGTGATCAGCTTAACAGCAATTACTTGCAAAGTCAATATTTGGCTAGAAAATGAACTTTATCCCCCAAAACACATTTCAACATCATTGCAGCCCTGCCTTAAAAGGACCAGCTAACCTCTTTTCAGTGATTGCTCCATTAACACCGGTGTGGGTGTTGATGAGGACATGGCTGGAGATCAAGCTGTCATGATTAAGTAAGAATGACACCACTGGACACTTTAAAAGGAGGCTGGTGCTTGGCATCATTGTTTCTCTTCTGTTAACCATGGTTATCTCTAAAGAAACACGTGCAGTCATCATTGCAAAGCACAAAAATGGCCTAACAGGGAAGAGTATCGCAGCTAGAAAGATTGCACCTCAGTTAACAATCTATCGCATCATCAAGAACTTCAAGGAGAGAGGTTCCATTGTTGCCAAAAAGGCTCCAGGGCGCCCAAGAAAGACCAGCAAGCGCCAGGACCGTCTCTTAAAAGTGTTTCAGCTGTGGGATTGGGCTACCAGCAGTGCAGAGCTTGCTCAGGAATGGCAGCAGGCAGGTGTGAGTGCATCTGCACGCACTGTGAGGCGGAGACTCTTGGGGCAAGGCCTGGTCTTAAGGAGGGCAGCAAAGAAGCCACTTCTCTGCAGAAAAAACATCATGGACAGACTGATATTCTGCAAAAGGTACAGGCAGTGGACTGCTGAGGATTGGGGTAAAGTTATTTTCTCCCCTTTTCGATTGTTTGGGACATCAGGAAAACGCCTCATTCGGAGAAAAGACAAGGTGAGCGCTACCACCAGTCTTGTCTCATGCCAACTGTTAAGCATCCTGAAACCATTCATGTGTGGGGTTGCTTCTCAGCCAAGGGAATCGGCTCTCTCACAATCTTGCCTAAAAACACAGCCATGAATAAAGAATGGTCCCAGAATGTCCTCCAAGAGCAACTTCTCCCAACCCCCCAAGAGCAGTTTGGCGATCAACAATGCCTTTTCCAGCATGATGGAGCACCTTGCCATAAAGCAAAGGTGATAACTAAATGGCTCAGGGAACAAAACATAGAGATTTTGGGTCCATGGCCTGGAAACTCCCAAGATCTTAATCCCATTGAGAACTTGTGGTCAATCATCAAGAGACGGGTGGACAAACAAAAACCTTAAAAATTCTGACAAAATGAAAGCATTTATTGTGCAAGAATGGACTGCTATCAGTCAGGATTTGGTCCAGAAGTTGATTGAGAGCATGCCAAGGAGAATTGCAGAGGTCCTGAAGAAGAAAACACTGAAAATATTGACTTGCTGCATTAACTCATTCTAACTGTCAATATAAGCTTTGGTTACTCATATGTTTGCAATTATTATATTTCTGTCTGTGATAAAAACATCTGTCAAACACACATAAAAACCAGAGGGCAGCAGATCATGTGAAAATATAATATTTGTGTCATTCTCAAAACTTTTGGCCATGACTGTACACCCCTACTTCCTCTTTCTCAGGTCCCACAGGGCTGTCTGATTTGCCATCTGGTCTGCAAAGCAGTTTCCTTTTGCTTTTGCAGAGCTCAACTTGCCATGAGCTTTGGTCTTATTGACTGCTACCCCCTTTAGGAGAGTCAAAGCCTCCATTAGCTGGCGAATTGCTTCAGCATTCTTCACAGGGGTCCCGGATGAGGTTTGGAACCCTCTAGCAGCCAACAGTCACCCAAAGTCATAGGCAATTCTAGAAACATATCTGGAGTCTGTGTAGACATTAACCACCTTCGCCTCTGCTATCTTGCAGGCTTCAGTTGCATCTTGGAGTTCATCTTCCTGTGCTGACATTGAAAGTGGCAAGGATCCGGCTGAAAAAATGTTCTTCTTGGGTCACTACAGCCCATCTGATGTGAAATCGTCCAGTGTCATCAGCATATCTGGATCCATCTGTATACACCACAAGGTCGGTTCCTGGTAGCGGTGCTTCGGGTATCCGGGGTAAATATTGAGTCTCCAATAGCATGTGTTACAGGCAGCCATGATTGAAGGGGCCCAGTTCATCTACTAAAACGTCGTTTTGAGGGTTGGGAGTCTCTGTCCATGGGTGGTCGAGGTCCGCTGGATCCCCCTGGAAAGAGGAAGTAGGGTGGATGGATTGAGCACAGTGTATATCTTCAGCGTTACGTTGTTTGGAAGAAGAGAACATTGAAGCCTGAGATGTAGCTTAGTAGACAGGTGCTGCAGCTGCGTCTGGGAGATTTACTTGTATGTCATGGGGAGCGTAGAGAACAACTTGGTGTCCTACAGTTATATCCGCTGTCTTATCCAAGAGGATGTGAACAGCTTTGACACAGGATGGTGAGGCAAGGGCAACAGGATCCAATTTCGCGGAATAGTATCCAATAGGACCATTTTCCCTCCATGCTTCTGGCATAAAACTCCAGCTGCATAGCCGTCAGTTTCACTGATAAAAAGAGTAAAAGGCAAATCATAGTCTGGCATACCAAGTGCTGAGGCTGACATTATAGCCTCTTTCAGAGCAGCAATATTACATTCGGAGCTAGGAGAAAGTCTGAAGTAGGAACCGCTGACTGCACCTGACTTAAGATCCTCATACAGCGGTGCAAGTAGTTGTGAGGCATTCAGAATCCACTGGTGGCAGTAGGTAACAAGCCCAAGAAAAGATTGAAGTTGCTTGAAGCCTCTAGGCGTGGGGATTCCATATATAGCTTCCTTTCTTTCCTTGGGAGATGCAATGTCTGAGAAAAATAACTTTGCTCTGGCACCACTGCATCTTGGCTAGTGAGACCTTGCTGTTCTGTGAGGAAAGGAACAAGAGGGGAGCCAGACTGGACGACGTGCAGGATTCCTCATCTGGGACACACAAGAGGAGGTCATCAACGTACTGCAGGAGATTGACCTGACGGTGAGCGTCCTTCCATGGCTGGAGGCAAACCTGGAGAGCTTGAGAGAACTGGTTAAGGGAGTTCTGGGCCCCTTGAGGCATAATAGTTCATGTATACTGGGACCCTCGGTAGATAAAGGCAAAAAGATATTGGCAGTCTGGGTGTAGAGAAATGCTGAAAAAGGCATTAGCTAGATCGATGACAGTAAATGTTGCTGCAGTAGATGGAATTTCTGATAGAAGGGTATGAGGGTTGGGGACCACTGGAGTTTCAAGGACCGTGGCTGCGTTGACGGCTCTCAGGTCTTGAACCATCCGGAACTTCACCGGTTCCCCTTTTAACGTCCTTTTTTGTTGGGTAAAAGAGGCATATTGCATGGGGAAACACATTTGATAAGGGCTCCATTGGCTAATAGAGAGGCTATTTGCTCACCCAAAGATGCTTCCTGAGACTGCTGGTACTGTGTGGTATGTTTGGGAGCTGGGCACCTTCTTTAAGGTATACTCTCACAGGTGGCACCTTGAGTTTCCCGATCTCTTTGGGGCCCGTATCCCAAAGGCTAGATGCTATTTGTGCCAGAAAGTGGTCTGGTATGGGTGTGAACCCAACTGCGAGATTCAATAGGAGCGGTGAGACGGCAAGGGTGCATTCTTCTTCCATGGTGAGGGGGTCTCGTAGAGTAAGCGACATACCGTCTTCCGAACAGCAGATAGTGACTTTGAGTTTTGACACAAGATCTGCTCCAAGTAAATTAACTGGGCATGTAGGGAAGATGAACAACTGAGTAACTGTTTCTTGGTATAGTACAATTTGTATAGGTTTGGTTAGACATGATTTCCTCGGAGTGCCATCCACGCCAATACAGGTGATGAAGTCTTCAGTTGCGAGGAAGGAGAATGGGAGGTCTTGCTGGTGTATAACCATTCTGGCAGTCCCCGGGAATTTGTTTAGTTCCAACGTTAAGGGTTACCTTAGCTATGGGACCAGAAGGAACAGATGCCAGCATAGACAGGGGTTTGCCCATTTCCTAGCGTTGATGTATATGTTGTTCGACTTGGGTTGGTCCCGACTGTTGAGCTTGTTTGGGAACTGGAAGCGACATCTCATAATGACTCCGAGATCTAGGGGGTGGAAAGCAAAAGGTGTGAAGTTTGGCCGTCCTTTTTGAATTGACCTTCTCGACCGCACCTAAAGTAGGTCCTAAGGCGTTGACACCGCATACCATCTTGGTTTCCAGACAGCCCATAAGCCGAGCTGGGGACAGAGTAGTACTGTGGTGGCCCGTTTTGTAGTTGAGTCATCTGCATTAGCGGAGTGGCTGGTACCTCCTTCTTAGGCACCAACACCTTCTCGTAGCGTTTAGCAATCAATAAAACTGTCATGAGGTTCAGTGTGTTGTACTCCGAATGGTGGGTGATGAACATGTTTCTTATGTGTTCCTGCAGCCCTTCCACAAAAGGAGGACACAAGGAGTTGAAGTTGGTTCTTAATATCCTTTCGGAACCCCAAATCCTGGAATTGTACGATGCGGGTATGGTACTTTTCAACACTCTCTCCGGACTCTTGATGTACGTCCTTCAGAGAAGAGGATTGGTCTGTCAAATTATCTTGGGCCCAAGCCTTCAGTTGGTCACAAAACTTTAACCCTGACTCCCACGTGGTGTCACTCACTAGTCTAGAGTTGTTCAGGGAAGCTTCTATCACAGGCCAGTAGGTGTCGCCTTCTTTTACTGACACAAGGGACTGGAGATCTTGCCAGGTGGCAGAATATAATTTTTGTATTTGGACAATGCATCTGTAGAATGGCATGGGTTAGAGTTCCGGATCCGGTAAAGAGGATCCGAGGGTGACAGCTTGCTGAGGGGTGAACTTGACATACATCACAGGTTCAGGTGCTCGAAGGAGCGTAGTCTTGGTGTTGTGAGGTAGTTGTAGTTGTGGCGGAGGTAGACCAGGGAGCAGTTCCATATCTTCCTCATCATTAAGTAATGGAGCAGTGATGAGTGGCAGCGGTAACTGTACTGGGGATCGGGCAGTAGGTGCTACCCATGCTTGACAGGCATGTTTTAGGGTTTTGGCAGTCCTGTCATCCTCAGTGACAAGCCTGATTTCAGAGAGTGAGCACGAGACTGCGCAGTAGGTGCAAATTGCATCAACCATCTCTTTGGCACAAGCTAGGAGCGGGAAACCAAAGATGTCAACACTAATAGCAGGTAGGGCTACCATCTCTACATTCTGATTCATGTGAGCATAGTCCAAAGCAGCCAGCACTGCTTGTCTGAGGATTGCCGCACTGTCATTCGGTTCAGTGGGGTTTTAGATTGGTCCAACAGCATGCATGATAAATATTGTGGGTAATTTACCAGGGCTGGTGACAACAATGCGGCCTGGGTGAATAGAACCTTGGGGGCGAATGATGGTGTCACACCCGCCAGGGTTATTGTCCTTGCCAAACCTGCTGTATGTCTGAGGTTAGCATTTTCTGGATTCACTATGGCGTCCACCCGTTGAGTAACTGTCACCAAGGCCCACCAAAGGAGTGGGCCCAAGGGAAGGCGTTGTTCCAAGAGAGGTGTCTATTGTTCAGGGGTGGGCCTGTCATGGTTGAGGCATCGTTCCACTCAGTACTTGCGGGGATTAGGTTCTGATATGAGGGAGCCACAGGGTGACTGGTTGCCCCTCCTGGTTCACCCAGATTATATGGGGGTGGGAGTGGTGCCGGTCCCTGGGCGGATGATACAGTGGCCGGATACCCTGAACTCAGATTGCTATAAGCATTGGGGGCAGGCGGGTGAGTGCTGAGTTCCGAGGGGGACTGGATGTAAGGATATAACTGTGATATAGGTACTGATGGTTCAGGTGGCAGAGTGTAATATTGACCATTAAGGGTGAGGACAGGGTAGACTGCTGCAGGCACTGGTGTGGTTCCAGCCAGGGCCTTCTCGGAGTGTGACTCGGCTGTCCCAAGATGACCACCGCTGTAAGCTGGAGGCTGAACAGGGTGTGGTTTGGGCGTCCCAAGATGGCTGCCGTTGAAAGGTGGGGGCTGGACAGGGTGTAGTTTGGGTGTCCCAAGATGGCCGCTGATTGAGGCTGCGGGCTGGACCTCCAGGCACACTGACTGTGTCACCAGAACTGGGGCAAGACAAGTGCATTGTCTGGATATGAGTGGGGTGCACAGCAGGCAGAGCATGTATCATTGAAATCAGGATTCTGTTGACCACAATTTCGGCAGGTCCAAAACCCCGGCCACCATTGTCAGGCAGTGGCTGGTCAGCACTGCCTTTGTAATACACATAATACATTACATTACCATCCCCATCTTTCCTCTCCTCCTCGACCCAACTTTCCTTAGACAGATTTTCTGCTGTTCTGCACCAGACTAAAGCTGCTTGCAACAATCCCTCATCTTCCAACTTCTCTTTCTTTTCTTTGATAACTCCCCGCCATACTAACTGCTGTAATCTGCCTTTCTCGGGGAAGCCACATACTTTCATCAATTGTTTCGTATTCTGTACATGCTTCTTCCCCTCCCTGATAGCCACTATCGTGCTGCAGTTTAATCTGCCATCCTCACATTTCCCCCCTCCCTTACAGAGCCGTAAAAGATTTTGCATTATCTCTCTGCCTTAAGCCTAGGTATCACATAGCGATATACCAGCGATCCCGACAACGATATGCACTTGTCAGGATCGCTGGTGTATCGCTACATGATCGCTGCTGAGCTGCCAAACAGGCAGCTCAGGGCAGCGATCAGCACAGCGACACTGCGGGTAACATCGCTTAGTTACCCGCAGTGTACCTTGGATACCAGCGCCCTGATACAGGGAGCTGGTAACCAAGGTACACATCGGGTTTCCAGGCGCCGCGCGGTGCCTGGAAACCCGCTGTGTACCTTGGTTACCAGCTCCCTGCATCAGGGCGCTGGTATCCAAGGTATACAGTGGGTTTCTAGGCACAGCCCCGCGCCTGGAAACCCGCTGTGTACCTTGGTTACCAGCGGATCGCCGGTCTCCCGCAGCGATGCGTGCCTGTCAGCGGGAGACCAGCGATCAAAAAAATGTCCAGGACATTCAGCGATGATCAGCGATACCCAGCAGGGGGGCTGATCGTCGCTGAATGTCACACACAGCGATATCGCTGGGGAGATCGCTGCTGCGTCACAAAACTAGTGACTCAGCAGCGATCTCGCTAGCGAGATCGCTGTGTGAGATGGGGGCTTTAGACAAACAAAAAGAGACTGAGTGTTCTCAGGCACCAAAGATCCTAACCCAAATCTGTGCACAGTGTAGAAGTTCAGAGAGATGGCTGCCTGTCCTCTTGCGCACGTGGTTTGACCACACTATGCCTCCAAACTCGGAACTGCACCAAGAATCTGGGAGCACACAGAACCTGCGCTCCCTTTCCCCGCTTGCGGTCACAGAAGGGACGGGTAATCCCGGAAGAGAGACAACACTCTCAGACACACAATCTGACAGACGAACGAACACAAAAACAGAGCATCCTCTGTAACTGGGATTTCCGTCTCAGACCTTGTGCGCAGTGCTAAGGTTTGAAGAGGTGCCTGCTCATTTCTTGCACCCTCGCTATGCCTCCACACTTGGAACTTGTTCAAGAATCTGGGAGCACACAGAACCTTGCGCTCAACTTACCACAGATCACCTCCTCTCCTCCCTGCTTGCTGCTACACAGGCAGAATGCAGATAGCCCAGAACTGTGATGACACTATCAAGACACATACATACAACAGGTTACAGGCAATCAACCACTGATTGCATTTCTCACAGCCAGTAGCCGTGGGTTCCTTAGGGCCATCCGAGGTACGTATCCCACACCCTACCGTGTCAGGGCGACACAAACATCCAGCAAACACGAGTACAGAAATACAGACTGGCTCGAGTGACACAGGTAAAGTACTGCAGATTCACAAGGAGATTAGCAGACTTACTGTGTTCTCATGGAGGTGATTAGTCTCTCAGTCGAGACACTATGGACGTTCCTCCTCGATCCAAGCCGGGTGTCAATGTCTGGTGAGCATATCTGCTCACTGGTCCCACACTGTTGTGCCAAGAATGTGAGGGTGATCTCTTAAGGTGAGATGTGACCAGTGATTGCCTGTCCCTGACCTAATAAATATGAGCCAAGTTCATGCATAAAGGAATTATATCGGACACAAGTTAGCAAAAGCTAGCACACAACTGATTTTATTAGTACAAAAAAAAGATCATGTAACAGACAGGAAAAAGGGCGTCGCACAATTTTCTGAGCTGCAATAGTGTAAGTCTGTTATTGGTCCATGGTATGTCCACTCCATATATAGCCTCCTGGTGTATCCACTTCACATTCCAAGGATTCCTTCCAGGGCGTTGTTCCAGGATGTAAATGCCATCTTGTTACGCTACATTTGAGCTGGCTTATATAAGGATAATAATTGATTTCAATAGCCATTCTCTCCTTCACACTGCACTGTCAGTTGCTGGGAGTTGTAGTCTCTCTCCGTATACTGCAGTGCTACTATGACACAGTGATGATTTAATTACTCGACCTGGTGCTTTCCCCTCAGATACCTCAGTCAGTCTTGGCACATTGATATAATAAACATGCGATGCGACAGCACGTGCATCAAACAATGGTTATGGATTCCCTGTTTTCCCATCCTCCTGTTTATCCCTAAAAAATGTATCAAGAGTAAATCTTTACATTACACGAAAAAGTGATTCTGACATACTGTACTATGACATGAAGGTGATGGTGCAGATAATGACATATTCACAGCATCAACAGTGGGAGGAGGATGGTTGTAATAAACAGCTGCACTCCTTCAACTGCCGAGATCGGAGAAAACTCTGATCCAGGCAGACTCTTGTAGACGTGGTCACCGGCCAAGCATTTTTAACATCATTTACTCCACAAAAGTGGTGTAAATACAACAGAAATGTAAAGCCAGTCCCTTGTAAGAGGGTGAGCGGGACTGTCATGTGCCTCTCCCTTGATTAGAAAAACGGTTATAACTTGTGGATACAAAAAAGTGTTCTATATTTCATAGAACCTTATAGGCACCAAGGTGCACGGTTAATGTATTACTATAATATGTGGATGACTCAATGTGTTCTGATAAATGTATTAGATACAGGGAAAGGATAAGGTTAGTACATAGAACATAGGTTAAGACTTAGCTATAAGATAGGATTGGATATAGTGCAGTGGTGGGCACAATAAGTTTAGGAAGTAGACCGATTTAGGAGAGAAACAGTTAATGTGTTCAGAAATAGCCCCACTGTGGGAGGGGCAGGGGCAGATAACAAGAGGAACACTTCCTGGTTAGTGAAGACAGAGTAATACTAGATGGAAAGAGCAGTAGTTGGAGGTCTGAGGGCATCGGCAAGAGAATGACAGCCATTAACTTGGAGCGGACATTCCTGGAATATCCGGAGCCTCCGGTCCAAGTAAGGCACCGAGAAAGCGTGCCTCAGTATCTACCTAGGAGAGGAAGTTGGATGGGGAATCACATAAGGGAGATAAGATGGAACTCATGGAAGCTGCAGAGCTGAACGGAGTATGCCAGGGGTCAGAGAGGAAATGGCTAGCTCAGGGTGAGCAAACAGCGGACATCAGAATGTGCTGTGCTCAGGGCCGGCTCCAGGTTTTTATGGGCCCCGGGCGA
>VIAB01029514.1:23441-34538 GCA_009801035.1 Oophaga pumilio
GAAACAGAAGAAAATACTGAGGCACTCTGTGTGAATTAGCTTGAAAGTGCAGGAACTCCTTTTGGAATTACTCACGTGGGATAGTTGTGCTAACTGTGCACAACACTGGATGAAATTTGGATTGGAAACATCCTAGGCTGATGCACTGATCGCCTGTCCAAATTGCAAGGCGAGGAACCAAAGAATAATCCAGGAAGGAGGAAAAAATGCAGTTTTTCAGTGTGCTGCCACAGAGGGTGACGAGCCAGATGGTAAGTGGTATACCTGATGAAGGGTTGGATTGTCCTAGAAACATGCAGTATTGTTAAAATAAGAGAATAGTAAAAATATCTTACTTATCATCTGGCTCTTCACCCTTTGTGGCAGTGCCCAGAGAAAATACATGATTTCCTCGTTTTGTTATCAAGGCACCAAGAATGCTGAGAATTTGGCCCAACTGATTAACTTACCATTTGAGTCATTTGACCAAGTTGAGATATTGTGTGTTTCTGAAAGTGATTTTTATTTTTTTAATATTAGCATTTTTCATTTTTATTTTTTATTCTATAGTGCAGTACATTAGAATAGAATGAACAAACCTATGGAAGAGGCCCATACAATTGTATAGATGCAAACATATAATGCAGTGTACATTTGTGAGGACACAACATTGTATCTTAATTAACCAGATGTCTATATTCAGCAAGCTAGGAAGAATAGACTGTTATCTATATGTTGACTTTTGAACTTATGCATTTTTTTAGTTGGTCAAGAATCTGAAAATTTCTTGTAGGATGAATATTTACCTATAATATCAGCTCCCACAGTTTATTGTATTCTCTGCTAACTTTGCAAAAGAGTAGCGCATGGTCACTGAACAATGATATTTGCTGATATGCTGATTACACATTGTCCACGCCAGCTAGTTTATTGACTTGCAAAACAGAGGAGGAAAAACTATGCAAGTAGATCACCATTCTTCCACTTTACCTGAGAATGCTGGTTTAAAGGATATTTGTTAACTATACAAAGGAGATATACCTCCAGATATGCAGAGGGAGACAGATGCAACCGTAGATACAGCCAAGACATCCAAACAACCAGAGACTCTCTACAGGATAGCAGCCAAGACATCATGGCTCAATCACGAGTGACACAGATTTGTGATACTACAGGATGCCAGCTTAGAGGACTATGGCCCCAGCTGGATGAATACAGATCTGCTCCATTCACTATTGCTGAACCATGGAAACATTTGGAGAAACCCAAGATTGGAACCCACTGGTCATCTGAATCCATGGACATATTTGGAGAAGCCAGGTTGTGACTCTCTGATCAACCGGCCTTGTACCTTAATGGACTGTCATCTTTCTAAGCTTGTCATTACCTCCTCTCTGTGTGCATGCCACAGGTGGGGTAGTCGGCCCTGAAGCTCTGAAGTAGCAGCTGCTCTTATCATGGCAAGTCAGCGGAACTATGAGACTCTGTAATGTGAACAATCTTGGGTATTTTGCTGGGAGTGTTCTACATGTTATCTGCCTGTTTTGTGGTTCAATAAAGTATTGCCACATTGCTTTACCCTTTCCCTGTGTTGTCTGTGTAGTGTTACAATAATGGTTAAAAGGAGAGCTGTCGTTCGATGGGATGATCACTGGTCAATGCAGTTTCAGCTATCAGACCTGGGCGCCAGTCGACCGACCGTGTCTCCACAGCATGGTCTATTGTTTTCCGAACAGTTATTTCCAGCCCCACATTTTATTGTTGTTTATGATATTTGTGCATGCTATTGTAAAAACATTTGTAGATAAGCTATTTTTTGCTGTTTGATTTTTGTATGGATTTTTATATGTTATATACAGTCGAAAAACAGAAATCAACATTTGTGCTGTCTTTTAGGGACAAGGAAAATAAATTTTCCAGTACCATCAGCATTTTTATACTATTCTTGGACAGTCAGTGAAATAATTATTCAGTCTTTAATAAAATTCATAAATAGAACACCAAAACATAATTTTATATTGAAATTAATTTCCGTATTCATCATATTATTAAGGTATTAATGTGATGTAAATTTCTCATAATGTAAACATTTGTTTCTGAAGATTAATAAAATTATTTTCATTAAAAGATAATTATCAAGCGTAAAATATCAATACAACGCAATTGTCTAAGATAATTAATCATTGATTTAAGGATCTAAATGGTTTTTAAGAAAGAAAAGGAATGTTGTATTCTAAAAAAAGAAGACCAGTTCCATTGAGAAATGCATGCTATGTCAAATCAAAATGTTTTCTTGTTCTTAAACCATTTATAAAACTGCAAATGCTGCAAGATAGGTCAAACTCCCTAAAGGACTGATGAACTAATAGAGACACATGCAGTTTCAATGAATGTTAACTGTTAATTTAAAATATACTTTTCAACTGTCCCAACTGTCCCAGGCCTTTTATAAAATAAGAGAAAATCTGCTGTTCAGGCAGAACCAATACCTAAACATGACCTGCAATAAAAGTAATTGCTTTTGATTTACTTCTCCTCCAGGGAACTTGACAGGTTTCACGGAATCTTGGTGGGGAATCACTGTTAGGTTAAGATCACATGAGTGTGAAAAAAATTGTCCAATTTTCATTCAGAAAAAAATGGACAATTTTTATCTCAGTTGTCTTCTCCTTGCAATCTGTATAGAATCATATTTTATACATCACAATTATTAAAAATGACAAAACCAAATACACTTGCCAATAAGATTGTGTGAATTTGGCCTTAGGGGAATTGTCACATGGTACTGAACAATGTCAAGTTCTACTTAGTGTGGCACATATCCATTTTTTTCTATAAATGAGTGTCATAAAACTTTTAAACATCAATCCTTAGCTACAACAGGAACTCCACATCCCATTTTAACATTGTTTTCTGCAGTAGAACAATCAGTATTTCTTAAGAAATCACTTAACATAGAATATTGGCCAAATATATATATTTGACAATTATGAGAGATACTTGGACACAAGATTCACAGTTTTATGTTCACACTAAAAATGAGTAAATCAATTTTAAGCATTTCAAATTTGCTAAGTATTTTCCAAAATTTGCAGACATTATCAAATATACTTTTTTGTTAATTCAATTCACACAAATCCAGCAGAATGGTGTCAAGCAGACTGTTCAAATTATTAAAATCACAATAAAAAAATCATACTCACCTAGCTCCTCACCTGTACCTGCTGCCATAACTTCATGACGGTCCACTGCTGACTTCCAGACCATTCACACTGCTTCTCGTCCTCAATATTTACTGGCAATTTTAGCAGTGGTTAAGACTTTGAATAGAGATGAGAATATTGATTTGCAGGATTTCTATTCAGAGTCCAGATTTTTTGTACATGCCAACTGGATGATAGCTCCATGAATTTCTGACCTTACAATATACAAGGCGTGGCATTTGATGTCGTGGCATGATGTCATCTGAGTGATGACTAATCTAAAGCCACACTGGGGATGCTAGAAGTTAAGAGATATGTGGGTCTCCCATCCAGTTTCCAGTTACCACAAACCAGCATACTGGACTGAAGTATAGCAAATCGATCCACTCATTTTTAGTTCTGGCCTAATGACATGCACTGCCTCTACTGACCATTTGGGGCAACACATCATGACTTCAGAAATAGTGCTGAATCATAGACAGTGCCAGAAGTGCCAGTGAGCTTAAA
The DNA here is from genome assembly GCA_009801035.1 of Oophaga pumilio. NCBI lineage: Eukaryota > Metazoa > Chordata > Amphibia > Anura > Dendrobatidae > Oophaga > Oophaga pumilio. The sequence goes on from VIAB01029514.1 coordinate 27,131, forward strand.
CAAGATACTAGTGTTGGAGAAAGCAAGGATCTAAGTAGCCAGTGGAGAACATATGGAGAGCCATGTTGGCAAGGACAGGTGAGTGGATAGGTATGATTTTTACTACTTCTTTATCATGCTTGTTTATCATTAGAAATGAGAGGATTCAAGCTTAAAAGTTCATCCTGGACAGTTGGTGTCCATTGCTAATTGCTGAGCACAGATTTCTCCCGGAAGTCCATTGCAATGTTCAGAGTTTTGAGTGAAGTCCTAAAGGGGAGAGACAATATTTTCCAGATCAAAAGTTGGGGGTCCCAATTTTTTTCTATGGGGTTCGGGTTCTGGCTCAGGTTTGGATACAGTTCTGGTACCCGAACCAAACTTTGGAATAAAGTTTGGGTCTGGTACCAGAACCCGGAACAGGAACTTAAATGGGTTTGCTCATTCCCAACTTATCATGCTTTGGGCTTGGGAGACCTCAGGGCATGATAAAAAATTTTATGGCAAACTGGGGTTATTCAATTTGTAAAATCAAATTCCTCTACTGATGTACAGTACATCTTATCTACCAAATTTGTATTTTGTCCAATTTGCTCATTTCTAGTTCACACACTTGTTTGTTGAATATGATGTATTTAGGGCTGAAAGTTGTTTAAGAAATACTGTACCGTTGTAATTATTCAACCATAACGTTAAAACTACTGGCAGGTGAATTGAAGAGCATTGGTTATAGTTATCATAAGCATCAATTAAACTGTTAGGCCTCTATTAATCAAACTGTTTTTTGCCAGAATTTTGGCCTAAACTGTTCTCAGTGTTGCACAAGTCATTTTGCAATTATTAGTATTTTTACTTAAGTCTCAGCCAGCTACACCAACTTTTTGGACTGTCTGTAGAGGTTTGCTAGGATGGGGTGTGGCTGAGAGTGGTTTGGCAAAAGCATCATAATTTACACTAGAAGTGTGATGTAAATTACTTCAGACCCTAAAATCATTAAAAGGCAAAAACCTCTTAATTAATTTGGTGTATTGTATTCCAATGTACTGTTCATGCAAAACACCAGTTCTCAAAATTGATGAGTGAAAGCAGAAAAACAGGCAAACTTCATCTTCATGACTCTAATGGGTCAAATTGTCATGGTTAAATGACTAGGTATTTCCAAAAGGAGTAGCTCAAATATGGATGAACACATACAAGAAGGTTGACTAGTTACATGATTCCTATTTTTTACCACATAATGTGGCTGTTTGTGTTCAATTGTGATGCTGAGACTGCACTATTCTACTAAGGGAACTTAGGAAGCAGTCTAAAAAAGTCTGAAGCTTAAGCCATTATTCTGCTTTCTCTCTCGGGTCCTGACCAGGAACATTGGTTGAGTCTTAAAAGATCAGTAAACCCAAACCCGGTTGAATGTCACCTCATATGCAACACCCACCACTTAAAAGACAGCTTGGAAATGTAGGGCGATCTGATAGAAGCCTGTTATAGAACCTGATATAGATGAGCTGAAATTTTTGATATATCGTATTGGTGGGAAAAGGTCAGTAAAAAATGTACTTCATTTGATGAAATCTCTGCTTTTCTGTGCACTCAGGTCCCAGTGGGCAGTTTTAATCAGTCATTGACAGTTATCTTTGCATGCACACTAACAAAAGGAAAATTGACCATCAATGATTGTGACTTCCCACTATACTTTTGTGACTTGAAAGTTCGGGGAATTTATTACATAAAGTACAAGCTATAATAAATCTTTTCACACAAAACTGTATTCATCTGTTCACCGCCTAGATTTTATAACATGCTGCTAATAGATTGTACTGCAATTTCAATCTGACAGCTTACCTGTAACTATCATGTGTCTAATTTCATTTTACTATACATCACAGTAGTAACTATACTAATATTAGATGTTACCTTCATATTGTTTCTAGCAAAACACACTATACATAGACCAGTATTACTAGTATTACCATTATATTAAATAATTATGCTATCATAAAATTTTGACGCCACATCATAACCACTACTATCACCAACACATATTGAATACATAAAACTTACGCTTAATAAAACAATTACTACATCTGGATGAATTGCATCTACAGAAGTTATAACACAGACACATTGTGCTTCTCACATTTCCAGCACAGTCACAACCTATTTCTAACTTACACAAACTTCTCAGCCTGCTGTTAAGACAAATTTTATAGCTCAGGTATTAATGTCCTCTAAGTGTCCACTTCAATAAAAATGCCCACAGAGTATTCCTCCAGTAATAATGCCCTGCAAGTAAAAATCTCATCCAAAGTGCCCCCTTTCTGTAATAATGCTTCCACAATACAAATCCCATCCAATGTGTTCCCTCCAATAATAATTACACCACATTAGAATACACCTCAATATGCATTCTCTAGAAATAATGATAAACAGGAAAATCCTCCCCTATCTTCCCAATCCAGTAATAATGCTCCAAATAAAATTACTCCCAATGTGCCCCTCCAGTTATAACCTCAAGTCGTTCTTCTGTAAAATCTTGCCCCAATGTGCCCCTATCAGTAATAATGCTACATAGTAAATATCTCCCAAAAGTGCAACTTGCCATAATAATGTCCCCAGTAAGATCCTTTCACTTAATAATTCCCCCAACGTAAACCCCTAATGTACCCCCTGCAGTAATAATGCCCTCAAGTAAAAGCTCATCCAATGTGCGCTATCAAGTAATAATGAGCCCATAGTAAAAATCCTCCCAACATCTCCTCTCAGTAATATTGCCCTCACAATAAAAATCCCCCCTAATCAGAGGCATATCCAGGAGGGAAGGAGGAGTATCTGCCCCAGGTGCAGCTGGTAGAGAGGCACCATCGGGTAGCCTGACACGGTGGTGCAAGACATCTCCCTTGGGGTTGCGTTTTGCCACCCCCACCCCCCAACTGGGAGTCAGTCATTCTCTGATCCGGCTGTCAAGCTGATATTTGGCTCAGAGAAGGTGCAGGATGCCAGCCCCAATGTTCAAGTTTACTCGTATCTTTCCAACATGATTACAATTGAAGTTCTAACTGCTGGGTCAGGGTGACGTCAGCAGCATGATCAGGTCATGTGTTCACGCTTCTGACATCACTCGCTGGTGCTGCAGAGGCGCAAATGGTAGTAAGTGCTCCTGCGGAGCTGAAGACTCTGAAGATTTGTTGTAACGGTGATAGAAGAAATAGGACATAAGGACACAGCTTGGGGTGGGGGCAGAAAAAATAGGATATTAGGATACAGTTTTAGGGGCAGAAAAAATAGGGGCAGAAGAAATATGATTTAAGAACACAGTTTGGGGAAGCAGAAGAAATAGTATTTAAGGACGCAATTGTGGGGGAAGAAGAAATACGATTTAAGGACACGGTTGGGGGCAGAAAAAATAGGATTTCAGGACACAGTTTGGAGGTTGAAGGCAGATGAAAAAGGATTTGAGAACACAATTTTGAAGGAGAGGAAATAAGATTTACGGACACAGTTTGGGGAACAAGGAAGGGATGGGTGTGGACATAATATGGGGAGGGAGATATTTGAAGGGGGCATGGATGCAGACACAGAATGGTGAGTGGAGGGATGGGTGCGGAACAGTATGAGGAGCGACAGTGAGGATGTATGTGGACACAGTATAGTGAGCAATGGTGATGGGATGATGGGATGGGTGCAGACACAGTATGATGAGTGAGGGGATGGGTGCAGACACAGTAGGAGTAGCGAGGGGAAAAATGTATGCGGATATGGGGAGTTAGGTGGATGTGTGAGGAGTCAGTAGAGCATGGGAGTAAGCACATAAGGAGACAATATGGTTAGCTGGGGTGATGTGTGAGGAGAAAGGAAGAGTCCTCAAAGTGTTAATTTTGTGCTGTGAGAATACAGAAGCCTGCAGTCATTTAAAATCACTGCAGACTTTCATCTCAAACCTGGACAAGCCCTTTAATTTTAAAATGAAGCCCTGTAGCATATCAATTACATGGCCACTTCACTCATATGAAATTTTTATACTTACAGTCACATGAAAACTAGCTTTTCTTCCTGCTTCTTTCAGTTTTTCATTGAACATTGAGAAAATTGGAAAAGCAGCTAGTCGCCATGCCACTGTTAGTATGCAAATCGTATATGTGCTTGGGATGGAAGGGCGGCCTCAAACTGAATTCTCGTCACTGGGGCCGAAAAATATAGATACACCTCTACCCTTAATATGTCCTGTCAAGTAATAATGGCATCACGGTAAAACTCACCCCTAATATGCCCTCTCCAGTAATAAAGCCCTCAATGTGCCCTTTCCAATAATATTACTCCCACAGTAAAAATCTCCCTATTTCGCACCTTTCTTTAATACAGGCCCCACATTAAAATAACACCAATATGGTGCATCCAGTAAAAATGTCACCAATGGTGTATCTGATCCATCAGCACACCGATTTTTCCTTCCGTACACGCAGAACTCAGAAGAGGGCTGGTGCATGTAGTGCAGTAGTGACATCATTGCTCCACCTGCAGAAGGACACCAACATCTTGTAAGCCACAGGCCAAAATCAGCTTGCAACGTACAAGACATTGAGCAGCAAGAAATGGAGCCCACGGCTTTCTGTTCTACCACAGGATTGAACTGTATGAGTAACATTCTGACATAGATACAGTTCAAAGTGTCATTTGCCAGAGTTCTATGTAATTTCTGAACAGTATTTTAGGGCATTACTAAGTTTTCAGTTTTAGTAGTTTTTGTTTGCACTGTAAAATAGCTGCCATTTATTTGGCTTGTTTAGTAGAGATGAGCAAACCTTTCAAGGTTCAGTTTGGTTTGGATTGGCGAAAGCCCCAATGTTCTCTGAACAGTTCAACGAACAGTTCATTGAACATATTCAAACCTCATTGAACTCAATGGGAGGCAAAACCAAACGCATATACAACACTGTCATGGGGGGGCAAAAAGCCACCAACACAGCTCCAATTAGGGGAAGACACCTGGAAAAGAGGCATCTTTAGCTTAAACATTGATCAGTAACAGATAGATGAGTGAGAGGTGTAGGCCTGGTACTCTGAGAGCCCTGCCAAATTCAGGCAACGCGCATGAGGGAGATCCAACTTGGAGTCCAAACATTCCAAAAAATTAGGGGCAGACACCAGGAAAAGTGGCATGAATTGACCCACAGTAAAAATTTGATAATATCACATCAACAGTCAGCTACAGGCCATGCATGAGAGATCAGGGACTGTGCCAGCAATTACAGCTTAGAATTTAAGTTTAAATTAAGATGAGGTAGGTGAGGGAATGGTGTAGGCCTCCTGTGCTGGGAGCCCTGATACCTCATTCAAGAGCTCAGCCACAATCAAGTGCCACAAACATCCATTTCGTAGATCACTATTGGTAAAAAAAAATTAAGGATAGTAGCTGGAGATGGGAGAACCTGACCAGTAAAGTTTGGAGTCTGTACCAAACACCTACAGTTTGAGCATGGACACCAAACTCAGACTTCACCAGGAAGTCTGTGTTACTATTTGGGTTTGGTCCCCCAAAATATTGGGTGCTTTTCGAGCTGTCATGTGCATGACGGTGCAGCAAACACTGTTTTCCTGTATTTTGATAACTAGCCAGGCAAAACTGACAGCTGGGGCTGCAACCCTCAGCTATCAATGTTAGCAAGGTTGGTTATCAAGAATAGAGGCCCCTCTATTCAATTCATCCATTGTGCAAATTTGATTATGTCATGGCAGCAGTCAGCCTTGGGTATTGCATGAGGTATCATGGTCTGGGCCTACATTTTAAGCTTAGAATTTAAGTTTAAATTAAGATGAGGTGGGCGAGGGACAGACGTAGGACTGCTGTGCTGGGAGCCCTGATTCCTCATGCAGCAGCTCAAACTGCTTTTCTGCTCAGCCGTTTGGAGTCCAAACATTTCCAAAAATTATTGCCACACATCACTAAAGTGCCATCAATTTCCCCAGAGAAGAAATGGTATAATGGGTTCTGACTCCCCTTCCACTACAGTCAACCCATCAGGAGGAGACCCAACTTGGAATGTCCACATTTAAAAAAAATTTTTGTGTCAGCAGCAGTAGCAGCATCTGTCACAGAATTCATGACAAAGGTGACACTAAAAACTACACCACTGCCTAATTTGCCTAGTCTGCGACTGGGGTGCAAAAGTTATTGGAGATTGATGACTTGTTCATCTTGATGAAAGTTAGGCTGTCAACACTTTCAGGGGACAGTCAGATGAGCTTATCCGTCAGGACATCACCAGCAGTGCTAAAGACACTTTCTGAGAGAACGCTGGTTGCCGAGCATGAAAAACCTCCAAGGCACGACAGGTGAACTCAGGCCACTCTTCCATTTTTGAAGACCAAAATGCAAAATGATCCAAACCTACCTAATGGCATTGATATTGAGCTCAAGAAACTTTTGCACCATACTTTCTACTTGTTCACATGTCAGACTTGTATTCTGTTCTGCTGCTGGTGCATGAGCTGGTCTAAAAAAATGTGTGAAATGACTCAAAGAAATTGCTTCTGCCACTTCGACTGCTGCTGCTGCTAATGTTTTTGCATTGATTAGTCGATGTTCCCGGGGTTGGAAGTGTATAAATGCAATGCATACTGTGTGCCTCACTGATGTCTTGGCAAAAAACACTCTTAAGATTGTCTAGTGTGTTTCGATAATCTAGCATGGGCGCATCTCTATTCAGAGGGTAAACATCTGGAAAAATTTACTCTTGTTCTATTGATCTAAAAGAGTGGCAACCCAGTAGTCAGAATTATTTCTAATCCTAACAATATGGGCATCATGTTGCAGATAGTGCAGGAAGAAGGTGCTCTTATGTCGGGTGCTTCCATGAGGTCCAAGTCCATGGTGTTAGTGGCAAGGTAACACTTAAGCTTGCTTCCTCTATCCCACCACTCATGGACAACAGAGATAGTATAATTATCACTTCATCTCCTGACTGTTGCCTGCCCATCACCTCTTCCTTCTCAATCACCTCCATTTGTTCCTTGGCTCCTGCACCTTCACTAACAGTTTGTCTGGTACCATGAACCCCACTAGATCGCTGTAATCCACCCCAACATGGCACCAGTTTGTGCAAAGACAGTCCGAAAGTTAGAGATATTGCTTTCCCTTCTACATCTTCCTCTGCTTCCACCACCTCCTCCGTCAGAATTGGGGGTGAGGTGCAGGTGGAAATGTTATGGTGTATTGAGAAAAATGTGGTGTATTCGGTGAAACAAAAGCAATAAGTATCTCCACTTCCGCAAAAGCTGACGAGCTCTCACTCACTCCGACTGTAGAGGGTAAATAAGTGCAGGTTCTGCAGCCAGAGACTTGCGTGAGAACACTTGTCATGGAGACAGAGGAGGAAAGAGCAGCAGATGTGGTTTATGGGACATTCGCTCGTTGGTAGTGTTGAGCATTCCG
>VIAB01029516.1:15698-30726 GCA_009801035.1 Oophaga pumilio
TATTTTCTGTCCACCTACTTTTGGACCACCCTGTATATATGTGTTTATATTGCATAGAGAGATAAATAAAAGAAAAGCCGGTAATACATCTGCCGGGTTCTGTAAAATCACTGCAGGAGCCGACAAGAGAGAAGAGATGGATTACATACAGTAAAGACAAATGGAATAGGTAGATATACAGATGTCAGTGACAAATACAATTAGTACAGTGTGTGTGCAAATTACTGGACATGTATCTACTATATAATCATAATCGTCTAATTCTGTCTGTCTGTAACGGAAATTCTGCGTCGCTGATTGGTCGCGCCCGGCCGGATGCGACCAATCAGCAACAGGCGCAGGATTTGAACCACGAATTGGCGCAGGATTTGAACCACGCACGCCATCGCTATCGTCGGGAGATCAGCGGCGCTAGCTCGCAGCGGAAGTACTCCGACCGGCGGCCTCCACATAAACACCAGCAGCAACCTCCACGTACACCCCACCAGCAGCAGGATTCATTGCATTATTCTTAAATCTTCATAAATAAACTACATACATATTCTAGAATACCCGATGCCTTAGAATCGGGCCACCATCCAGTTTAATTAATAAAAGATTTTTCCGAAAAAAAAATGGTGCCGGCTCCCGCGCAATTTTCGCACACAGCAGAGGGAAATCTGACAGTTGGGGGCAGATATTTCTAACCTGGGAAGTGGGTAATACCTATGGAGCTTCCCAGGCTATTAACCCCTTAATGACCCTAGCTTTTTTCGGTTATGCTTTTCGTTTTTCTCTCCCCTTCTTCCCAGAGCCATAACTTTTTTATTTTTCCGTCAATAAGGCCATGTGAGGGATTATTTTTTGCGGGACCAGTTGTACTTTTGAAAGACATCATTGATTTTACCATGTCATGTACTCTAAAATGGGAAAAAAAATCCAAGTGCGGTGAAATTGCAAAAAAAGTACAATCTCACACATGGTTTTTGTTTGTATTTTTTGCTAGGTTCACTAAATGCTAAAACTGACCTGCCATTATGATGCTCCAGGTCATTATGAGTTCATAGACACCAAACATATCTAGGTTCTTTTTATCTAAGTGGTGAAAAAAAATTCAAATTTTACTAAAAAAATTGCACCATATTCCGATACCCCTAGCATCTCCATTTTTCGGGATCTGGGATTGGGTGGGTGCTTATTTTTTGCATGCCGAGCTGACGTTTTTAAGGATACCATTTATGTGTAGATATGATCTTTTGATCTCCCGTTATTGCATTTTAATGCAATGTTGCGGCGACCAAAAAAACATAATTCTGGCGTTTTGATTTTTTTCCCGCTACGCCATTTAGCGATCAAGTTAATCCTTTTTTTATTGATAGATCGGGCGATTCTGAACGCGGCGATACCTAATAAGTGTATGTGTGATTTTTTTTATTGTTTTATTTTGAATGGGGCAAAAGGGGAGTGATTTAAAGTTTTATTTTTTTTAATTTTTTTCATATTTTTAAAAACTTTTTTTAAATTTTGGCATGCTTCTATAGCCTCCATGGGAGGCTAGAAGCTGCCACAACTTGATCGCCTCTGCTACATAGAGATGATGCACAGATCACCTCTATGTAGCAGAATGGTAGCATTGCTATGAGCACCAACCACTGGGTGGCGCTCATAGCAATTTGACATCAACAACCATAGAGGTATCCAGGAGACCTCTGGTTGTTATGCCAATGGATCGCTGACCTCCGATCACGTGACGGGGGTCAGAGATGCGCGTATTGTTTCCACCTCCATGCTTGACAGTGGGGACGGTGTTCTTTGGGTCATAGGCAGCATTTCTCTTCCTCCAAACACGGCGAGTGGAGTTAACACCAAAGACCTAAATTATTGTCTCTTCTGACCACAGCACCTTCTCCCAATCACAGAATCATCCAGGTATTCATTGGCAAACTTCAGACGGGCCTGCACATGTGTCTTCTTGAGCAGGAAGACCTTGTGAGCACTGCAGAATTTTAAACCTTTAAGGCGTAATGTGTTACCAATGGTTTTCTTGGTGACTGTGGTCCCAGTTGCCTTGAGATCATTAACAAGTTCCCCTGTGTAGTTTTAGGCTGATCTCTCACCTTCCTCATGATCAAAGATACCGTACGAGGTGAGATTTTGCATGGTGCCCAAGATCGATTGACAGTCATTTTTGTATTTCTTCCATTTTCTTACTATTGCACCAACAGTTGTCCCCTTCTCACCCAGCATCTTACTTATGGTTTTGTAGCCCATTCCAGCTTTGTACCGGTCTATGATCTTGTCCCTGACATCCTTATAAAATTAACCTACCCCTAAAATTCTAGACTATTCATGTCCGGAAGTTCTTGTTAAATGCCGCTGTCAGCTAATATTAATGTTAATATATCTATTCTATCTATTCTGTTCTAACCTGTCAGTGTGATTTTACTGTACGTGCACACGAATTGCTAGCTTTTCTACCTATCTATCTATTATATATATATACTGTATATACAGTACGGTATATATGTGTGTGTGTGTTTTGACAAATAATTCCTTTGAAAACGATGTGGAAATGACAGAGAATTGCTGTATGTAAAAGCTCATGTTAAAATCGCATTACAATCGGATAGCAATAGCACTGCGCTCGGAAGAAAATCGGATGCTAGGTGTGAAAATCACATTGTACTCGCAAGACACTCGTCTGTTTTTTTGGTCCTGATATCGGAACTTTTTTTTCACACATATGTGTATGAGCCCTTAGGCCCCGATTCTTTAAGATACAGTAGGTGCTTCATATGCAAGTCTGAATGAAGTGTGTGCAGCAATAAGATGCGTCTAATTCATTAAGAGGGGCATGTAACTAAATTAATTTGGCGCATCTTCTCAGTGGCATGCTGCTCTGTGCACCTCGCCGGAAACGTTACTTTATTCAGGCACTGGAGCAACTTTTCTAGAGTAAGATACGCCGGACCTTTTGACAGGCTGGCGTACCCAAGCCTCTTCCCACCATGGCTCCTCCCGAGCCATGCCTATTTCGACAGAGCTGCTTCATACTGCGGGCGCCAAAACCTGAAATTTTTTGTGCAACTCCACTTTGTGCAAAAATTTTGCAGCTTTGAAAAGTGTTTTACGCCAATTTTTCCACTTAAACACTTTGATGTATCAGCCTCTAGTATTTTACATAGCATATTTTCTGTTATATGGACTAATCTCAAAGACCAAGGTAAAAAATACCAGAGAACTGAAATAAATTCTTGTAGCTCTTACAGAACACAGTGTAAAATATTCTGCAATTCATTTGCAAATGTGCTTCTGGGCATACAGTAGGTGGCGCTATAGATGTACAAATGCAGTTTAATGGCCTTTCAGTTCCCTGTTACTAGCTATGATATGTAACATGTATGACTTGCCCTCTCCTGGATTCTTTACATTACGCCCACATCCATAATCGTATGATCACTGGGCTCTTGACCATATACAGTATATGTTTCTCACCGATACAATCTTGTAGGATGAATAATCAGAATGGTTCCAATGGATCTGAATCCTGGAAACTTGCATTAATCATGTTTACTCATAATCTCAACAAGATGTTTTTGTAACCTAAAATAGCACAAAGTCATTTTACTGATCCTTCTTACAAAGGCGGTGAAAATGAACATGAACTTCTTGTAGTAAAATGTTGCATGCACGCCACTCGGTATATGAAGATGATACAAAGGAAACAAGTTATTTTTGGAATCCTGGGGAAATCTTACTCAGGAGACCATTACTTATAATTCTTCACAGTAGAGGTGAGGTAACACTTTGCAGGCTTACAGCTACAGTGGGGGAAATAAGTATTTGATCCATTTCTGATTTTGTAAGTTTGCCCACAGACAAAGACATGAACAGTCTATAATTTTAAGGGTAGGTTAATTTTAACATTGAGAGATAGAATATCAAAAATAAAATCCAGAAAATCACATTGTATAAATTATATAAATTTATTTGCGTTTTGCAGTGAGAAATAAGTTTTTGATCCCTCTGGCAAACAAGACTTAATACTTGGTGGCAAAACCCTTGTTGGCAAGCACAGCAGTCAGACTTTTTGTAGTTGATGATGATGTTTGCGCACATGTCAGGAGAAATGTTGGTCCACTCTTCCTTGGAGATCATCTCAAAATCATTGAGATTTTGAGGCTGTCGCTTGGCAACTCGGAGCTTTAACTCCCTCCATAAGTTTTCTATGGGATTAAGGTCTGGAGACTGGCTAGGCCACTCCATGACCTTAATGTGCTTCTTTTTGAGCCACTCATTTGTTTCCTTGGCTGTATGTTTTGGGTTATTGTCTTGCTAGAAGACCCAGCCATGACCCATTTTTAATGTCCTGGCGGAGGGAAGGAGGTTGTCACTCAGGATTTAATGGTATATGACTCCATCCATTCTCCCATTGATGCGGTGAAGTAGTCCTGTGCCCTTAGCAGAGAAACCCCCAAAACATAATGTTTCCACCTTCATGCTTAACAGTGGGTCATAGGCAGCATTTCTCTTCCTCCAAACACGGCGAGTTGAGTTAATGCCAAAGACCTCAATTTTTGTCTCATCTGACCACAGCACCTTCTCCCAATCACAGAATCATCCAGGTGTTCATTGGCAAACTTCAGACGGGCCTGCATATGTGCCTTTTTGAGCAGGGTGAACTTATGGGCACTTCAGAATTTTAAACCTTTAAGGTGTAATGTGTTACCAATGGTTTTCTTTGTGACTGTGGTCCCAGTTGCCTTGAGATCATTAACAAGTTCTCCCGTGTAGTTTTAGGGTGATCTCTCACCTTTCTCATGATCAAAGATACTCCACAAGGTGACATTTTGCATGGTGACCCAGGTCGATGTCGACCTTCATGCAATGCTTCATCAAAATACAGTATATGATAGTCTCTTCACAGATAACTTCTCTTCACACACAATGTCTTAACCTAAGGGCAGAGACAGACTGCCGTATTTCTCGTGTGAGAATCGCATTGTAAAACTCGTACTAGCTGTCTACTCTCATGACCTGAGATTGACAGCTGCATAGAAATACATCATATAATCTTGCTCAGGTCAAGAGAGGTGCCAGGCCAGTCCGTGCAGTGCGATGCGATTCTCACACGAGAAATACGGCTGTCTGGCTCAGCCCTAAGCAGAACTGTACCTTTCTCAAGCAGTGAGGTGGGTGGAGGTGGATGAGTCCAGTGCCGTAGCTCTCTCACTTCTATCTTGAGTTAATAAAGATGCTCCTGGCTGTCCAGACTGCTTTTATGATTACAGCAATCGCTTCCCAGGAAGAACTGGGCTATACAGTTTGTCTAATTTCCGTCTGTCAGGAGACTCTCAAATACACCCCTTCATCTTGGATGTCCAGGACACAAAAACAACTTTCCCAGTATCCCTTGGGGCTGAGCTAACCACTCCCTGTCTGTTATAACCATTTTAACCACTACAGTTGCTGGATAATTTTAAATCAACATTGCAGCTTCTGTCACAAAAGGGTTGTCAAAAAATTGTTCAACATCAAGAATTCCTATAGAATAATATTAGTTGTCCTGCTCCAGTGATTTCTAAAAGACTTGCAGGGAAGACATAATGTCCAGTGGTCACACGACTGCTGTCAATAACTGGCTTCAGTGGTGACACTTGCATTTACAGCATGTGATTGCTGAGGCATGTGATTGGCTGCTGCAATCATTTGACCAATGGACGTGATGTAATTCATACTTACCAATGTTTATAAGAGAAATTTGGGAATATTTCAGTCCAACACAACCAAAGGCCCACTTTTGGGCATGGTTCTGTCTAGCTTTTGTCTTATGCACCATAACAGCTGGATTGGTGGCACTTGAAGAGAGAGTAAATAAAAGTAGTGTTTTGTAACCATGCTTGCAGCTGTACAACTTTTTCGAAAATTTTGGACATATAAATTCTGGTTACCACTCCAGTGTTTTTTTCCCCTATATTGCACCACTGGAATGGTGCTTTAAATGTAATTCTCCTGCCCCATATCATATTCACCTGCCACCACCTTCATCATTTTCCAGCGTCGTTCCTGTCAGTCTCTGGTGAAAAGTGACCTGCCGGCTGCTCTAGTGTTTCATGAAGCGCGCTGGGGACACTTTTTAATACATCTCTATGAGAGCCTTCTTCTGGCTCTCATAGACTTGGTTTGAGAGCTTATGACATAGCGTCTGACTTCTGGCCAGTCAGAAGCTGTGCTCACAAGATGGCATCGCAGGACCGGAGCCGTGCCCAAAAACGGTGAAGATGCCGGATGGTGAGTATTTGACTGGGAGCAGAAGGCTTATGTTTAAAGTGCCACTTCAGCGCTGAAACCCCCCTCACCCAGCTGGAGTGGTGCTTTAAATAGGGAATTTAGATTGTGAGCCCCAATGAGGAGACTGGTGATTATATGAGGGGTGTTCATTAAAGATTTCCCCTGATCCACTTCCTGTGGACTGAGAGCAATGAAACTTGGTAGTTATTAGTTCTTCTCTACATAGGTGCCACCTAGGGGGACACAATTTTCCCATCTCTTTAATCAACTGTAAACACCTCGCTTTGTAGAAGTCAACAGGTTGCTCCAAAAGCCACGTTGTGACTTAAGAAATCAGAGTCTCATCATCTGGAAAATGCTTGTCCTTCAAAAATAACTTCCTTGTTGGAAAGAAGTGAAAGTCCGATGGTGCGAGGTCGGGTGAATAAGGGGAATGCAGTAGAATTTCAAAGCTACAGGAGCATGCTTCCATTGGGGCAACATGTGAGTTATGAATTAGCGCATTATCTTGCAGAAGACGGGCACCTTTGTTGAGCATGCCACGTCTCTTGGTTTTGATGGCTTCCTGCAATTTCCGCAGCAGTGAAGTATAGTATTCCGCAATGATCATGGTGAGTCATGATGCTTCCATTGCATCGACTGGACTTTATTCTCAGAATCATAGTGATGGACCCAGCTTTCATCCTGTGTGATTAGTCTGTTGAAAAAGTCCTCCTGGTTTCCATGGCACATCATCAATAGTGCCTGAGAGCATTCGACTCGATCCTGGTTCTGGAAAGGTGTGAGCAGCCGGGGAACCCAGCGAGCGGATACCTTATGCATGTGAAGATGGTCTAGAATGATTTTTTCCACGGACCCCACACTAATCTTGACATTTTGGGATAGGTGGCGACACGGCGATTTTCTAAAATGGTGACCTCCACTTGCTGGATGGTGTGTTCATCAATAGCAGGGTGAAGTCGCCCTGCAATTGGAGCTGTTTGCACTGAATTGCGACCACATTTGAATTGACGTTGCCAGTTCTTGACTATATCAAATAATGGGGAATCACCACCATTATCCTTTTTCATCTCATCAAACGTCTCCTTTGGTGTGTGGCCTTTCAAGTAAAGGAACTTGATGACTGCTTTGTATTCCACTGTGTTCATTATCAAACTTCTCGCCACTTCAGGACCTGTAAAATCAAGACTGTTATCAGTTCTGAGCTGCAAATTGGCACATAACCTATAGAGACTTATATCATTAAACATCTGCAGTTTCAGCGTCCAGTGATAAATAGAAGAGGGTCAGGGGAAATCTTTAATGAACGTCCCTCGTATCTGTAAAACGCTGTGAAATAGGATGGTTCTATGTAAGTAAAATAAATGAAGACATGGGCCCATGCACTGTGGTTTGTTGGGAAGCTAAAATAAACTATCTGCACAATGACGTAGTCACAATAGAAGGCTCTGTCTTACTGTAGGAATATTAGCTTTTTAAGGTCATTACTTGGGGGACGTTAGGCTGCAGTGAGAATACTGCAGAGTCTGAAGCATTTATAACCCATGTCAACCACTGTCTAGTTTGATTTAAAGGTGCAATATCAGATTTAATAGAAATAATGTAAAGTTTTTTTGTAAAATATCAAAATGTATATTATAGAAAAAAGTAACAACTGGAAGTCTATGGAGACTATGTTCACATGAAGCATTTTTGCTGCTTTTTTATGCAGCCAAAACCGGCTTGATTGGCAGCAAAAATGCTGTGTTTAAAATGCCTGTTTTTCTGCATTTTTGAAGTCTTTTTGATGCATTTTTACAGTGTTTTTTGGTTACTAGTTACATGTGTGTTTTAGCTACAGTACGTTTCATGAAATTTGTTTTATTCACCAAAAACGCATAAAAATGCTGTGAAAAACGCCGTTGTGTTTTTTTCAGTTTTTTTTTACTCTCTATATGTGAAAAAAATGCTGCAAAAACACTGACAGAACTGACATGTTGCAGATGTAATAAAACGCTGCAGTTTTCCCATTCTGTCAGGGGAAATAAAAACAAGAGTGTGCATGAGATTTCTGAAATTTCAGAGCTTTTTCTGGCACTGTAAAAAACAACTTTTAATTTGCATAAAAAATGCTGCAAAAAGCAAAACAAAACAAAAATGCAATGTGTGAACCTAGCCTAAGAGGGAAGCAGTGTGATATCTTTAGACAAAGCTCGTCCTGGGTCTGCAGCTTGTGTTATTGTGTTAATTTAAGAGGATTTATTTTCTGTCGTTACTCATTGAGATGCCACTGACCCTAATGACTTAGGGACCCAAAGCTTGCATCCTCGATCACACATCAGGGTTACATAGTGAAATATGATTGTATTATTTGGGCACATTAATGTGCTTGTTTTGTGGGAAAATGAAAGAAATACACAGCCAGCATTTGCATATAGCTTACTCTGCCTAAAATATTGGCAGAATAAATGCTGATTTATAAAGCGTGCCATACTCTTGCCAGTATAGTGCATATCTAGTATAGGTATATAGATCAGTTTTTCAGCATTGCTAAAAAACACCATCAGCAACATACTGCAGGGGATAGGAAATGTCCAGTGTCGGTTCTTCATATAACTACAATCCAAACTTGTGTGTATTTTTATTAGGCTGGAAAGGCACCTTGTTAGGAGTCTCTATGGCCACAGTAAACGCCATGATATCAGAGTACGGGAGTGATGTGAAGGACATCCTAGTAGTCCTGGGCCCATCTGTTGGACCGTGCTGCTTTACATTAACACAAGAGGAAGCCAAGGCCTTTTATGACATTGACCCCTATTGCGTCCGACAATTTGAGTCCCCTAATCCATATGTTGATATCAGAAGAGCAACACGGTAAGTCAGTCCCTGTATACAAATTAACCGCATTGTTCAGATAAAGGTGATTTTCCTTAAAGGGAATTTGTTTTTGGTATTTAATCTGAGAGCAGCATGAGTTAGGGGCAGAGACCCTGAATCCAGAGATGTGTCACTTACTGGACTATGTTTTGCTTTTTCAGGATTAAGTGTCTTGCGCCTTCTAGTCACCTGCTCTGCATAGGCCCACCTCCACCATTGATTGGCAGCTTTCTGCTAATGTACAGGGCACACAGAAAGCTGCCAATCAGTGGTGTGAGCTCAGAGTCCAAAGAACTATTAAATCTACAGTGATTTTATCAAAACTGCACCAAGCAGCTCTGTAAGTGACACATCGCTGGCATCAGGGTCTCTGCCCCCACAGCATGATACATAACAAAAAAACTGGTCCTGCTCATCATTATGGCAGCCTTATTACACAGAACTGGTGGCTTCAGCTAATGTATATGGGAGTTTTAGAACAGCACATGTTTATAATTCCCATGAAAAGGGAGAATGGTGCCAATCTCATCCCGCTCCCTCCCGGTGTATAATGTAATAGTATATTACACACTGACAGGGGCACTTGGGCATATGCACAAGGAATGACCGATAATGTTTTACTGCTTTATGCAGATAGCTGTAGTAAGAAATACATTCGGAATGGTTCTGTATTTTACACTGACAAGTTTAAGCTCACTTCAAGACAAATACCTTCAGTGTCAGAAACCTGCTGTATATGGGTCATGTACTAGAGGGGAGGAATCAGAGCGCTATATTTTTAGCCAGTGTCAATAATTCATGTCCAAAGTTCTCCAAGGAAAAAATGTTTTATTGAGCTAGGAGAACACTGTGAAGTCTTCTGTGCTCAAAATTAAATTAACGTTCATGTTTCTCTTTCCTGTGCCTACTACATCATGCTTTGTCCTTGATGTTATTGCTAGACATGTTTTAAAATAGATTTTTTTAGGTGTGATGTAGTTCAGATATGCCAGATGTTGGATGAGCAGGTACTTTATAGTGCTGATTGGTGATGCCACAAGTTGTACGTGCACCGAACAAATATTCAAGGTCTGTCGTGAAATTCCTTTAAAAGAGCCATGTTAAGTATGTCACATGTCTTTTTAAACTAAAGCCAAATAGACAAAGGCCTTGTCTGTCTGTGACATTTATGGTATATTCTATTGATATGGTATATTTATGGGATATTGATAGAATATGCTATAAATGGCCAAGCAGCAAGCAGTTTGATCTGCATCTATCTCCAGAACAGGACTCCATCGTGTGCACTCATGGAATGAGATGTTCGGATAGGCGCAGCAATTTTTAGTGCTAAGTGCTCCACCTGCTACTCATGTCTTCTGCGACTGACTTCATTATGTTACTAGAGCACAATTTAAGGGCTATCCGCCCAATTCGAGGTACAGAGAAACAATAAAATAGCAAGTACGTATTGTATGAAATATGGAGGGGCTAATAATGGGGCAACCAAACAGTGCCACTCCTGTGATAAGAGGTGGACTACAGTCAGTTTTCTTTCAATTCTAATACTGTACATACTGATCATCTGTAAAGTAAAGCTAGCATAAAGTGTCTGGTTCATGTGATTTTGCTTCTTTTTCCTCTTTTTTTTCCCCTGAAGGATCCTCCTGGAACGTGGTGGTATTTTACCACAGAATATTCAGGATGATACCATAGAAGACAAGAGTCAAAATATCACACTGTGCACCTCCTGCCACTCGGACAAATTTTTTTCCCATGTTCGGGATGGGAATAATTTTGGAACACAAATCTGTTTCATATCTATAAAGTAGTGGCTGTCTCTGTATTTAGAAGGACTAAAGGTGTACGATTTAATTATCAGCTAAATGCTACATACCTTCTACTATGCATCCTGTTTATGTACAGTGTACTTCCATTAATGTGTACATACAGTATATATATATATATGTTATTAATATGTATGTAAACGTATGATTGCTAGATCCCACACGTGGCTGTCAGGAGAATCAAAGAAATTGAAATGTCACTCAGAGCAATCCCTGTGGACACTGTATCTAAAGATATTTGTGCAGTAGTTCAACAAAATCAGAAGTGTCTGGATGTTAATGGTGAACACTTTGAGCACCTAATCTGATTGCAGAAGTCACACATGACTTATAGCTCTTCGTTGTTGTCTATATAAATCCTGTAGTGAAGATTTTATACATATACTTTTCATGTTGAAGTGTGTACACATTATTTTTAAACATATATATATATATATATATATATATATACAGATGTACTGTGTGCTGAAAAACTCTTACTTAAATGGTCGCTATTGTTTCAACCAACTGCATAAATCACAAGTACAGACTTACGAGTATATATATTTTATCAAAGAACTCTTTCTTCACTTATGAGCCACTTTTTTCCCTCACCACGGCATACTAAACTCACCATCCACTCTGAAAAAAAAGCTTAAATCTGCCTTGGTCAAAGCAAGACAGACTGCCAGCACAGTGAGATGTTAATTTACAGAGCATATTAAAGTGTATGGAAAGGGAGGATGCAGAGGAGTAAGGACCACTAAGCACAGTGACCCAGGCAGCCACAGGCAGATCAAGCTTCAGTTTAGAGAAAATGTATTTTACTTCAGTGGTGAATTCACAGCCACAATGCTCAGAATTGCTGTATAGTATATAATGTACTGCTGCTTCTGATTCTGTCTGTGTGTTGCAGAGAAGGAAGTGCAGGAATTCCTCTTGTCTCTGTGTACAGTGTTTGAGGTATCATCACATCTAGTCTTTGCCCACAATCTCAGAGAGTGCTGAAAATTAGGCCGGGTCACACTTGCGAGTGTGATGCGAGAAACTTATGCGAGTCTCTTGCCTCAATACCTGGCACTGCCCCCGGCACTCGGGACCGGAGTGTGCGGCTGCATGTATTTCTATGCAGCTGAACGCTCCAGTCCCGAGTGCCGGCAGCAGTGCCGGGTATTGATGCGAGAGACTCGCGTGAGTTTCTCGCATTGCACTCGCAAGTGTGACCCTGGGCTTAGCGTTGGAGCCAGACAAGGAGAAAACTGCTGATAAATGAAGAACACAGATGATGTAACTGCCAGAGATTAAGGTATGTCATTCCTGATTTAAATACACATGGCAGTATATTTTGAAAAGCTATGGAAATAACAGCTCTCCTTGGAACCAACCACTTGTGGAATTTTTACTTTGTTCGTGCTCTAAAAGCTTGGGAGTAGGAGGTGGAGAAGATATCATTCCTATAATACTCTTATCTACTTTGACACCAAAGTATTTAACATCATGTAATAAAACAAACAAACAAATTTCATATTTACTATATGAACTTCTTTGCTGTTATTTTTTCCCAAAGCATCTTTCAATCACCCTTAGGTGGCGCTATTATGATAGAATAAAAACATGCCACTATAGAAGACTTATCTTATTTTAGTTCTACGTCACAGACACCTGCCGGTTGTATTCTCCATGTATCACTGATTGCGGTTTTAGAGAACAGTTTGTTTGCACATTACACCTCCTTCATTATTCCAATTTTAGTGAATGCATCATGAAGCAGCCTCTACTACATTCCAGACAGCACGTAAGCATAACCAAATAACCTTTGTAAAATAGTGCAAATAAAAAAGGGTGGGTAACATAGTAACATTATAAACAGATGTTAACATAGCAGGTACCACAGCACCTGGCATATCAGATAACAGGGAGATATCTAATCTATGAACGGTCTGTGTGGATTACAGTACTGACCTAGTTTTACAGTTACTACTAGAAGGAAATCTCGTTTTTATGATGCGGTCATCCTTTACAGGGATATGCCTCATAAATCTAGAATCTACAAGAATATCAATGCAGAAAAATGTTGCTCAAAGATTATCCAAATGCTATGTACAAATGTATCAATAGAAACTACACTGTTTAGTGAGAGAAGGCTAAGGGTATTCTTCCACGGTCCGTAATGGCAGCGCTTTGGACGCAACACATGCCCGCTTCGTCCAAAACGCTGCCGGCTTCTGTACGCGTGGTGATTCCGCATGTGTTCATTGAACCATGCGGAATCACCGCATACTATACATTGGACTGTGATATTATCTTGCAGAGATGGAGCATCTCTGCAAAATAAATAGACATGCTTCGGTCTAGAAAGACACGCCGCATGTGCACATACGCAGGGCTGCCGGGGGCGGCCGTGCACGCACAGTGGAGATGGGATTTCATGAAATCCCCTCCACTATGCTGTAACATCTGACTGCTGCGTATTGGACGCTGCGGCTGTATGCAGCGTCCAATCCACAGCGTTTACTGACTGTGGAAACATACCCTTAGAGGGGTTTTCCATCCCAGGGTAATCTTTCAGCAAGCAATGCAGGTTGCAAGGATATGGCTGTGCTACACAGTTCCAGTAGTAGTAATGTGGCCACAAGTATGTGGTTTGCAGTCACATAACGACTAGCATGTCATCGGCTTCTCTAATCATAAATGCAAATCGGATACTTGCGGTCACATGACAGCAGCACAAAATGGCTAGTAGAGGCAAATCCTTGCAGTGTGCACAGTGTATTACACACTAAAAGCTGCCCTACTAACCAAAAGTATGCCTTGAGGCGATAAACCCCTCTAACCATCATCACAGACTTCTTTACCATAAGAGCAGTGATGAGACTATGGAACTCTCCACCTGGAGTGTTGTAATGATTAATCCATTATTAAAGATTTGTAGGGGAATGGATGCTTTTCTTAAAAGCCACATTATCACAGTTATGTATACTAGATTACTGGAGATGAGTCAATAATCCAGCAATTTATTCTGATTACCATTTCCATAGTCAGGATGTAATCCTTACCCTCAATATGGGACAAGGACAATTAGCAGTGGCTTCAAGTTTTAATCTATAAATCATGCAGTGGTGCATTTATGTACATTTAATCGAAGTACATTTTCATTTTATCAAAGTACTTGGCAGTTATACCATGGCAGAATCTAACACTCATCTCTATTCTCTTCATACAGGTGTTTAGCTCATTTCAGCTTCTGCACAGATCCTGCATGTGTCCAGTCATGTCTATTCATGTCAGCAAGCATATGTAATGGTATTTAGCTCATTTCATCTTCTGCATAGATCCTGCATGTGTCCAGTCATCTCTATTCATGTGAGCAAGCATATGTAATGGTATTTAGCTCATTTCAACTTCTGCATAGATCCTCCATGTGTCCAGTCATCTCTATTCAAGTTAGCAAGCATATGTAATGGTATTTAGCTCATTTTAACTTCTGCATAGATCCTGCATGTGTCCAGTCATCTCTATTCATGTCAGCAAGCATATGTAAAGGTATTTAGCTCATTTCAACTTCTGCATAGATCCTGCATGTGTCCAGTCATCTCCATTCATGTCAGCAAGCATATGTAATGGTATTTTAGCTTATTCATCTTACTATGCTTGTCTCTTAATGCTATGAGGTCATGTAACTTTTTTCAAAGAGATTTATGACCCATGTAGGCCTGCACACTTGTTTATCTGTTCACTTCATTTATTGTTTCCTGCTGTCTTAACATAGTGTGATTGATTGCTAGTGAGATAAAATAGTGAGAGATCTTAGAGCAAGCCTCTTATATATTCAGACATAGCCTGGGGAAGCATTTATACACGGGTGCATTTATGTACATTTAATCGAAGTACATTTTATCAAAGTACTTGGCAGTTATACCATGGCAGTTAAATAGGGCAGGAAACAGGTAAGATAATTAAACAAACCTATTCCCTGTACATCTGGATTGCAACAATTATTTTCCATATGCATTTGTATAATCTGCATCCTGGCTGCGGCATTCACTCACATCCACAGTCCTTGCATTAACTCTTTACACTCCATCCATATCGGCCCC
>VIAB01029519.1:21668-32250 GCA_009801035.1 Oophaga pumilio
GATTAATAGGGGTGCCCAAACTTTTTCATATAACTGTATCATTTAAGTTTATGGGGTAAATACGCAAAAAGAACTGCATATTTACAGCAAGAGATATATGCATAGTGCAGATTTTAAAAACTCACTGAAGGTCAATTTAAGCTGCTAAAAAATAAGCACAATTCACATGAGATTAATAAAAATCATATTCACTATACTGGAATTGTAATGCACCGTGTTTTATGTTCAGCAAAAATTTGCTGATTGAAAGCTGATTTAAAGGAATCTGTCGCCCTCCGTGAGTTATATGACCTATTAATATGGGCATACAGGTAATAGAAATGTTAAGCCAGTCCTACCTGTATGCGCAGAAGATCCCTGAATGCAGTGCCCACAGAAGGGTGGATGAGGTATGTATTTCTGAGGGAGTGCAGGGCAAATGCGCGGGATTCGGGGGCCGTAACTGACGCTGATGGGAAGGAGGTAGTGTTACAATGAAGACAGGAGACAGGGATTTCTTCCATGCACCACACACCCTAGAGCCTGGTAGAAATCATTAAAGGGAACCTGTCAGCCATTTTGGCTGATACAAGATGCGGCCACTGTCTTTCAGAGCTTATGTACAGCATTCTATAAAGCTGGTGGGTTTTAATTACAGCAGGTTCCTACTAACCCATAAATGCAGGCATTGCTGACAGAGGTGTCCACATTCACACAGGAATTCAGATATCAGCCTAGCGAGGTATTCACACAGGTTAGGGACCCATCAGACTTGTGACCACCTTGACAATGGTTGGTGGGCAAATAATATTTGGCCAAATTTTATACTAAACGTTTCAAATTTTTGTTAATACTCCAAAGCCGTATTGCTATTCAAAATTTCACATATTCTATATTGCCATGCTTTAGTATGATAGAGTTCAAACATTTTTCGTATGTTGTATATGGGGGTAGCTCCTCCTGGTTTGCACCTATTCACATTAGTCTGGATGTGCCAGTCAGGTTTTTTTGTCTTTTGAATGTTAACTTACTGACCGAGCACTCCGCCCCCACCAGTTGGTGGTTTTAATTACAGCAGTTTCCTGCTAACCCAAAAATGCAGGCATTGCTGACAGAGGTGTCCACATTCACCCAGGAATTCAGATATCAGCCTAGAGAGGTATTTACACAGGTTAGGGACCCATCAGACTTGAGACCACCTTGACGATGGTTGTTGGGCAAATAATATTTGGCCAAATTTTATACTAAGCGTCTCAAATTTTTCCTAATATGCCAAAGCCATATTTCTAATCAAAATTTCACATATTCTATATTGACATGCTTTGGTATGATAAAGTGCAACCTTTTTTCATATGTTGTATATGGGGATAGCTCCTCCTGGTTTCCACCTATTCACATTAGTCTGGATGTGCCAGTCAGGTTTTTAATCTTTTTTGCTTTAACATAAAGACAGACTAACATGTTGTGAACGTTCTGGAGACGACTTCTGAGCTGAGGCTCCCTCTGGTGGTTTCTGACGGTATTGAAGCTGTATTGAATGACAAGGCTTCTTCACCTGGAAGTGAGGACTGGCAATCAGGAGAGATGGACTGGGCTGATATAAGTGAGCTGCCTTCCCATGATCCTCGCCAGTGATCAATTGTTGTTTCCTGGTCTATTTAGAAGTCAGCTGGTGTCTTGCCTTCATCTGCCACTTTCAGATAAGTTACTTGCTGCTTGTTTCTATCGTGTTTGCTATTTCCATTTTTCGTCTGCACTTTTGTGGGAGGTTAGCCGGGTTCCCCTCCAAGGGCCTGTGCTACTCTCTGTTTTTCAGTAGCCACTGTTTATTTGTTCAATTGCTCTATCCCTGCTATTTGAGTGGCTGCGGGTTAGCCTCTTGTTCACACCAGTGATCTGATTTAGTGGGTGGCGAGATCGTGTGATCTCAGCATTTTTGAAATCAGAAGTGTTGGAAGTTTTTCTAGGGTTTTGCTGGGTTGCAAATAGTATTCTGTCGTGTCCTGTCCTATCTAGGCAGTGTTTGGCCCCAGCGTTTGCTCACTCTATTTTCTGCCTGCGCTTGTATTTCATCTTGTCTAACCGCTATTATATGTGTGGGGGCTACCTACTCATTTGGGGCTCTACTCCGGGGCAGTTAGCTTTCCTGTTTCTATCTTTAGGTGTAGCTAGCTATCCGGCTGTGCCGAAGCCTCTAGGTCATCGCAGATACGTCGCACGGCTGCTTCTAGTTGTGCAGTTAGTTTAGGGATCTGCAACTCATTAGTTCCCAACCTCTCTGGGTGTTCTGCAGGCTTGGCTGTTTTTTGCTCCTGTCCTCCTCAGCTACCAAATCATAACACTAACATTTCTCAGCAACAAGACCATTAATATAAATAATACAGGTAGGAGTAGCTTAGCATTGCCGTTACCTGCATGCCCATATTAATATGTCATATACGTCCTGGGGGGCGACAGATTCCCTTTAAATACTCATTGCAGCAACGTTGTCTAACAGCTAAAAATTATATATCTAGAAAATATTGAAAGATGGTTGAAATACTGTTGTAATTGTACAACTATATTCAAACTACCACAAAGTACAAACATATGAGTACCATGCTATGTCCAGTCAATAGCACCATGAACACATAATAATGCAATCTGTTCTCCAATTATACTTCTATGCAGTTCTTATAGGGAATCTATCACCAGGTTTTTCCTACCCCATCTGAGAGCAGCACGGTGTAGGGGTGAATACCCTGATTCTACAGATATATCATTTACTGAGCTGCTTGTAACAGTTTTGACAAAATGACTGTTTTCCCGCTGCAGATCTACCACTTCTCTTAATGATGAGCTCTTTGTAACCCAATGCACATGACTAATTTGCAACTTTCTACCTATGCACAGTGTACGCAGAAATCTGTAATTTAATGGTGGGGACATGAATATGAAGGACTACATGGCATCAGGTTTACTCATCTTCTAGTGATTATCTTTTGATAAATTAGTGATTTTAATAAATGTACGTCATGCAGCTCAGTGAGTGAAACATTGATGGAATCAGGCTCTCTGTCTTTATATGATTCTTTTATTATCTCATATTAGATAAAGATACCTTTTAAATACCAGTGCAACATAATATATTAATACATTGATATACAAAAGTCTACACACTCCTGGTAAAATGCCAGGTTTTGTCATGTTAAAAAAATCCTACAAAATAAATATAATTTCAGAATTTAAATACATTTAATGTCACCCATATTCTATACAAATCCATTGAGAATCAAACTGAAATAATTTTGAAGGGTTGCATAAAAATAATAAAACTTAAATAATGAAATTGCATAAATGTAAATACCCTCTTACAATTGGGATGTGGTTGTGTTGAGAATAAGCCAAATATTTGTCAGTACACAGCTGATATTATTTAGTGATTTTGACTAGCACAATGTAAAGTTTATTTGTATTAATTTGATTTTCCTGACATTTTCTTAGTTGCATTTTACAGCTAAAGCCATGATACATAAACAACTTAGAAAACACCAAACATATATCATTTTTGAAATGTATCAGTCAGGAGAAGAGTATAAAAAATTCAGAGGCAATAGATGAAGAAAGTCATGAAGAAGTTGCATAAATTTGAGGAGATCTGAGTAGTCCCAAAACCTTGTTATTTGTTACCATCTTTTCAGTTAGCCGTTAAAAGGTATCAACTAGTGTTGAGCGAAACAGGTCAGTCAGATTCAAAAGTCGTCGACTTTCGCCAAAGTCGGGTTTTGTTGGCCGAAACACGACCTTAGCGTGCAGTCGGCCATGCGGTCAGAAAAACGAGCGCCAAAGTCGAATTTCCCAGAATGCTTTCAGGTGCCTTTTTTCAGCCAATGAGCAAGGACGCACACTGTGGGCAACGAGATGACATGAGCAGCGTCCACCACCAGCTTAGAGAAGGGCATTGCAGTAATTGGCTTGCTTTGGGGGGCGTCATAGTGTCTATAAAAGCCCTGAGCGCTGATCTCCATTTTACTTCTGCCGATATTAACAGTAGGGAGAGGTTGCTGACGCTGTTTATCAGTAGGGAGAGAGTTAGGGCTGGAAAGAAAAGTTCTTATGTGCTTGTGCTGATAGCAATTGTGCTGTACAGTTAGTGTGCAGTGACGGGAGGATTTTCTTGTGTGCAGCAGCACTGGTTATTAGGCTGCCTGATAGCTGTTTTGCTGTGTGTACACTGCTGTGCAGACTGCTTTTTACACAGCACTAATACTTTTAATCTTTTTTTCTGCACAGTTACCGAGTGTTAATTTTTTCCCACACCGTATAGAGCTGTACGATCCTCACACAATACCGTGTACCGGCTGGTATCACGGACAAATACATGCTGACTATCTGTGTGTGACTCCGGAAATAAATGCGGAGATTTAAAATTTCCCCTACACCATATACAGCTGGCCGCTTCTGATCCAGTACCGTATATCTGCTATTTGTATTACGGTCAAATCCATTAGGGTCGGATTTTCGACTCCGTCTCGACCTTTTCCTTTAGTCGGCCGACTTTGTTCGACTCGACTTTTGGGAAAGTCGGGTGGCCCGAAACCCGACTCGACCCTCCCAGAGCCAAAGTCGATGATCTCTAGTATCAACCACTAAGGATCCTGAAATATTTTTCCATTTATTGGCTGACACGTTGTTTGGGTTGATGGAACGCACCAAATGAAATATATATAATAATAATAATAATAGGGTGCGTTGGCAACCCGGGGTCCACGGTGCAGAGATGGAACCTGCTGCTAAGCAATGGTGGAACAAGACGGTGGTTGAACGCCGACAACAGTGGGTTAGATGTCACCCGGAATGAACAGCGGCGAACTCTGTTACTACACAGAGCCGCCGCAACAAAGTAATAGAGCCCTGTTCCCTGTTACACGTCACAGGACACAGTTGATATGGTGCGAGTGAAATCTCTATGCTCAACTCCTAGAACACAGGG
The DNA here is from genome assembly GCA_009801035.1 of Oophaga pumilio. NCBI lineage: Eukaryota > Metazoa > Chordata > Amphibia > Anura > Dendrobatidae > Oophaga > Oophaga pumilio. The sequence goes on from VIAB01029519.1 coordinate 26,620, forward strand.
ACTTGAGTCGGACCAGACCCACAATGCACACGGCGTCGCACTAGCGATCCCACTACTTGGTGCTCAGTGGTAGCAAACACATCTAACTAAAAAACAAGAGCGAAAAGCTCAACTGACCAAAAAGCGGTACCAAAAGGTGTGTGCCAGAGCACGTGGATTGACTGTGCTCTGTAAACAGCCCGTGCTAAGGAGCACACGTGGTCGAGACAGGCACTAGGTCAAGCCGAGTAAAAACCTGCCTGACTAAGGAACACTAGACGGTCATACACACCGACAGTTCGGCAGGGTCTCGGCCCAAACACCCGTGCATACACAGAGAGGTAGCGTATCTACATGCTCACACACCACATGGTTTATACTAGCGTGCTGCCGTGTGATCCTTTCATAACTGCAGCCTTCCAGGACCGTGCTGATGGCCCAATCCGAACTGCTTGAGGACCTGAGCATGTGACCTCCGACCACCAATGATTGGTCGTCTCACGGGCATGATCAGATGGAGAAAAGCAGGACTTAGTCCCAGGAACGTCTGCTAGCAGCTAACTAATGCTGGTTGCTATATCTGACCCTAGGGCGGCTGCAGCAACCAAATGCATAGCATTAGCCTGAGAAAGACGCTGGGACCAACGTCTCCGCTGAGTAGGATCCTCTGTGGCTGAAAAAGAATTTGAGACCGCACAGGACATGGCTCGAGATTCCCCCTGTGCAGTGGCGGGATCTCTACGCCTAACACACGGTAGAGAGATACAGTAGAATGTAGAAGTTTGACCACCCCTGGTCAAAAGTACTGTTATTGTAAACAGTTATATATATATTTATAACTTCATCTTTTACTTTTCAATAATTACAAAAAGGAAAATGGACCGATGCAAAAGTTTGGGCACTTTTAGAGATTTATGTGCTTAGATAACTATGATTCAGGCCTTAATTAGCTTATTAGTGTTATGGCTTGTTCACTATCTTTTTTGGGAAAGTCCAGGTGATGCAAATTTCCCAGCTTTATGAAAACCCAGCCTCCTCTTACCTTGTAACAAAAAATGGCAGTCATGGGTACTTCTAAGAAGCTGCCTAACACTCTGAAAATGAAAATGGTGAATGCCCACAAAGCAATAGAAGGCTAAAAGAAGATAGCAAGTTGCCCTTTCCTCAGTTTAACCCCTCTCTGCCATCTGACGTACTATTCCGTCTATATGCCCTGGGACTTAATTCCCATGGACGGAATAGTACTTCATATGCGATCAGCCGCGCTCACGGGAGAAGCGCGGCTGATCGCAGCCAGGTGTCAGCTGTCACCCGACACTATGTGCCAGGAGCCGTCACGGACCACTCCAGGCACTTTAACCCACTTCACTTAAACTTCACTTCATGGCACTTCAAATATGATTGCAGTGTCCTGGTGGCATAAGGAAGAATCAGGCAGGGAGGGGGCTCCCTGCTTGCTCCCTCGAGACCCTCAAAACAACCCATCCTATAAAACTGTACCAACAGGTTAACCCTTTCAGTGAACCCCTTAAAAAAAATAAGCAAAAAAACAAATGCTTTATCATCATGTCGCCGAACAAAAAGAGGAATAACACACGATCAAGAAGACGGATATAAATAGACATGATACCGCTGAAAACGTCATCTTGTCCTGCAAAAAATGAGCCACAATACAGCGTCATCAGCGAAAAAATAAAAAAGTTATGGCTTGCAGAATAAAGCGATGCAAAAATAATAATTTTTTATATAAAATTGTTTTTAATGTATTAAAGCGTCAAGACAAAAAAAAGACATAAATGAGGTATCGCTGTAATCGTACTAAACCGAAGAATAAAACTGCTTTATCAATTTTACCACACGCAAAATGGTATAGACGCCCCCCCAAAAGAAATTCATGAATTGCTGGTTTTTGTTCATTCTGCCTCCCAAAAATCGTAATAAAAAGCGATCAATAAACGTCATTTGCCCAAAAAATGGTAACAATAAAAACGTCAACTCGTCCCGCAAAAAATAACACCTCACATGATTCTTTGTGTCAAAATATGGAAAAATTATAGCTCTTAAAATGTGGTGATGCAAAAACTATTTTTTGCAATAAAAAGGTTCTCTTAGCATGTGGCAGCTGCTAAACATAAAAATCTGCTACAAATAGTAAATCAAACCCCCTTTGTCACCCCCTTAGTTAGGGAAAAATAATAAAATAAAAAATTTATTTATTTCCATTTTCCCGTTAGGGTTGGAGCTAGAGTTAAGGTTAGGGTTGAGGCTAAAGTTATGGTTAGGGTTTGGGCTAAAGTTAGGATTAGGGCTAGGGTTGTGATTAGGGTTAGGGGTATGTTAGGGTTAGGTTTATGGTTAGGGTTATGGTTAGGGTTGGGTTTAGGGTTAGGGGTGTATTGGGGTTAGGGTTGGAGTTAGAATTGAGGGGTTTCTACTGTTTAGGCACATCAGGGGCTCTCCAACCGTGACATGGGGTCTGATCTCAATTCCAGCCAATTCTGCGTTGAAAATGTCAAACGTTGCTCCTTCACTTCCAATCTGTGTCATACGCCCAAACAGTGGTTTACCCCCACACATGGGGTATCAGCGTACTCAGGACAAATTGCACAATAACTCACCACACATCTAGATAAGTTCCTTGGTGGGTCTAGTTTCTAAAATGGGGTCACTTGTGGGGTATTTGGCCTGTTTAGGCACAACATGGGTCTCCAAACGCGACATGACGCCCGCAGACCATTTAATCAAAGTCTGCATTCCAAAACTTCACGACTTCCCTTCCGAGCCCCAACGTTTGCCCATTCAGTAGTTTTCTCCCACATGTGGTGTATCAGTGTACTCAGAACAAATTTTACAACAACTTATGGGGTCCAATTTCTCCTTATACCCTTGAGAAAATAAAAAATTGGGACTAAAAGATCATATTTGTGGAAAAAATATGACTTTTTTATTTTCACGCTCGGGCGTTATAAACTTTAGTGAAACACCTGGGGGTTCAAAGTTCTCACCACACATCTAGACAAGTTACTTGTGAGGTCTTGTTTCCAAAATGGGGTCACTTGTGGGGGGTTTCCTCTTTTCAGGTACATCAGGGACTCTTCAAACGCGACATGGCGTCCGATCTCAATTCCAGCCAATTTTGCTTTGAAAAAGTCAAATGGCGCTCCTTCCTTTCCGTGCTCTGCCATGAGCCTAAACAGTGGGTTACCCCAACATATGGGGTATCAGCGTACACAGGAAAATTTTCACAAATACTATTGGGGGTCTTGTTATCCTTGGGAAAATAAAAATTTGGGGTGAAAAGACCATATTTGTGGAAAAAATATGATTTTTTAATTTTATGGCTCTAAGTTATAAACTTCTATGAAGCCCTTGGGGGTTCAAAGTGCTCACCACACATCTAGATAAGTTCCTTGAGGGGTCTAGTTTACAAAATGGTGTCATTTGTGGAGGGTTTAGGCACATTAGTGACTCTCCAAATGTGACATGGCATCCAGCCAATTCTGCGCTGAAAAGGTCAACCGGCGCTCCTTCCCTTCCAAGCTCTGCCATGCACCCAAACAGTGGTTTACCCCACATATGGGGTATCAGCATATTCAGGACAAATTGCACAATAACTTTTTGGGTTCTGTTACTCTTGGGAAAATTAAAATTGGGGGTGAAAAGATCATTTTTGTGGAAAAAATATGATTTTTTTAATTTTATGGCTGTACGTTGTAAGCTTCTGTGAAGCCCTTGAGGGTTCAAAATTCTCCGCCAGTATCCTCGCACAATCCAATATCCCTAGTGATTTTTTGCAAATTCCCCCACATGAAACTCGTGGTAGGGACTTGGTACTTGAATTGAGATATCTTACCAATACTGAATTACATTGCGCTACTTTGTCTGAATATTTAAGAGTCCAACGGATTCCGAGAGGTCTCCGGGTTCCTCTGCGCCCTACACTTTTCCGGGAATCACCCGATTTTTGTGCTAAGTTCAAACAGATCCTAAATAAGTGTTCCCTTGACCTAATAACTCTAACAATTGAATACCTTCAAAAGGCGATAACAACTTGTTTGTAACAGGTCAAGGCTATTGAAACTCAACTGTCGGCAACGGGCACTCCTGAGGAACTAGTTTCTCTAAAAGCAGATATCCAGGAAAGCATCAACTGTCATAAACGGGACATTGAAACCAGGAAAAGAAACAAGTTTGCCAGGGATGCGGAATACTACAAATCCAACAGAGTCTACCGATGGCAAGACAACTTAAGATCTACGAATACCAGGCCAAGTCACAAAGCATCCTCAGAGGTTTCTACTTCTGGTTCCGTTCAGGAGCAGGGTCCAACTGCTTCTATCTCAGGTCCTTTTTTAGGTCAACGCAGGCGATACAACTACAGAAGAAGACAAGACGGGGACAGAGACACAAGAAGGGACCTGGATCAAGGACGAATCACCCAATCCACGGTACAGACAATTTGTGACTAAAATCTCCTCGAGAACCCTCAGCATCATGGAACACGGCGTTTTACAAAAGGGCCTCTTATTTTGCCCTTCTTACAGATGCCGCACCTTTGACTTAGAAATGGACTTTCAACGGTTCTTTCGTCTGATAAAACTCAAAGTCCATTTCTCTAAATCGCCTAACAAAGACGGTCCACCATAGGTTACCAACCCCAAACTCTTGTCCGCTCATAACCTAGGTTTACACAATAAAAGCTATTTTCGTCCTCCAAGCTTCACATGCAGTTGTAACCTTTATCAATTTTGTACAAAGCTCTTTCCAAACTTTGAGAAGTGATATTGATAGAGGCACTCTGTTTTATCCATCTAACTTTACACTAGAGGATCGACATGCATTCAAATCCCTACAGGAAGATAGCTCCATTATCATAAAACCAGCTGACAAAGGTGGGGCCCTAGTCGTCATGGATAAATCCATGTATTTGACAGAAATCATGTGACAATTGAGTGATACCACAATATATCACCCAGTACAGAAGGATCCCACTTATGATATTAGCCACCAAATTGACATCATTCTTTAAAAATACTCGAACCTGGGGGTCCTTGATCAAAAAACCCATGACTTTCTTAGCAACAAAAATCCCATTACTTCAGTTTTCTATACACTTCTGAAAGTCCATAAGAATCTAGAAAAACTCCCTGGCAGACCCATTGTGGCATCGACAGATTCAATTCTGTCACCGTTAGCATTATTTCTAGAAAAAATAATTACACCCTGATTCAAAAAACCAAATCCTTTACCCTCGATACAGGGGCTTTCCTTATGGACATTCAACAACTTCAAACCATCCCACATGATACATTACTTGTGACATTAGATGTAAAAGATCTGTATACTTCCATTCTTCACTCTGATGGCATTAATTCCACATTGCGCCCACTAGCCTCCACAGATATGGAGAGAGATCTAATACATCTATGTATTGACCTTCTCCAATTGGTACAAATTTTTTTCTTTTCCAAGACACCTTTTACCTACAGCTACGTGGTACCGCAATGAGCTCCAATGTAGAACCCCCATATGAAAATGCATATATGGCGGATTCCGAGGAAAGCATCATCTATAAGAATGACCTATTCCGTAATAAAGTCATCATATGGAAGCGCTATGTTGATGACATTTTTTGCATATGGGGTGGCTCTT
>VIAB01029521.1:9791-23128 GCA_009801035.1 Oophaga pumilio
GTGGCACCGGCAATAGCGGCGTGGGACGTCTCGGCGAAATCTCTGGGAGGCAGGAAGATTTCCGAGGCTCAAACATATCAAGCACAGCACTGAGTCTAGTGTGGGGAAACGCCGGAAAGGGACTTCGCTCCACGGTGTGCCCAAGCCCTTAGTAGGAGCTGACAGTCGGTCGTCCACAAACGGTGAACCTGTATGCAGGGGTCTGTCAAGTATGCAGTCACTCTTGGGCAGAGCGTACTCACTATCACGCTGGGTACGGCACCTGGCTTAGCTCTGCTCTGCTGGACCGGCTCTGTACGGCTCCGCTCTGCTCCGCTGGCCTGGCTCTGCGCAGCTCCGCTCTGCAGGCAATGGGGGCTCCTTCTATACAGCCCGTTGCCAAGTTAGTGCTCACTGATGGGGAAGCAGAGCGTGCCGCTTCCCGGTCTGTGCACTGCTCTCTGTGCCACCCTCTGCACTGCTCTGTGTTGGCACCAGACTGACCTTTTTGACGCACTTCTCCCTTTTATTCCCCCGCTGCTGCAAGTGCTTTCACGGCTCTCCTGGGTCACCAGGAAGCTCCATCTCTCTCCTCCTTCCCTCCTGCAGCAGGGGAAGGTCCACCTCTCTCAGGCTTCCCCCCGGAAACAGAGGATGCAGCTTTTTTAGTTCTGGTCCTGGAATCCAGGTACCCGCGGTCCAGGCAACATCCCTACACTATCACCAGGTCAGTCTCATAAGCAGTGATACGGAGTCCGTGCTTGGTTTGGTCATGGTTAAGCCCCTTTATTCTACACCAGCCTAAAAGCAGTGGTGCTCCCAATATGGACACTACGTCATGTAAACTCATGGCCTATATTACTTCTTCTCTAAGTATTTCCTTTACTGTTTCATGCATATTCTTTTATCTTCGTCAGCAATCAGAAGATTCATAATCACAAGCTTCCAGGGAGCCAATAAGCCTCGCAGCCTGCGGAGATTCTTCTGTTTCTATCAGCAGGCGAACACTTTGTTACAGCAACAGCAAATTAGCCGCTAATGGCGAAGCAGGAGATGTTTGCATTTACAGACAACATATGATTAAGGGTGGTCCGGGTGTGAGGATCATTACATTGATGGATGTAATCACTGAGAGGCAGCTCTTAGAGGAACGGGATTTATCTTCCTATTGAGATGTCTGTGAATTTGCTCTTATGGAAGACCTTAAATATCAAAACTATGCAGAACTGTGCAGGGGTCCTCAGGACTTGTAGGATTCAGATGGGGGTTTATATGTGAAAATCAGGCATGTTTGGAAAAATTTGCATGCAGTTGCTTGGCTGCTACATCTAAACCTATTGAGTGTGATACTTTCTGCTCAGCCATGTATCTAAACCTGAAGAATAAATGCACACAAAGCAGAATTTATACACATCCAAGGCAAATCAGCAAAATCCGCATGTACAGTATGTGACTGCAGATTTTATTGTTGAAAGTTAATGTTGGTGCAATCCACATCGTAAATCCGAAGAAATATTTGACACGCTGCAATTTACAAAACCTACTTGAGAAATCTCTTTAACATGTCAATGAGATTTGGTAAAATCTCAAGTACTTTGCAAGTAGTTTATTATGTTGTTGATTTAACATTGCAACACCCAAGTGAAAAATCCACAGCTTATCAGCCCCACATGCATTTATGGGTTGAATGGCATGTGGCTTCACCGCTTGATTTCTCAGTATGGGCACATGGGATTAAAGCAAAATACATATAATTTTATTGTTGTACTAGGACTTATACAGATGTACCACTGGTTTCAGTAGTAAAACTGTCCTGGCGGATTCCATTTTAGCATATTATATGTGATACTGTGCTGTAAAGGAAGTGTATCTAAGGCAATCATGTGTGGTACTGTCTACTGAGCCAGGGTATCAAAGCCTCAAATTATATTTTATACTTTAGATTTAGAAAAAAATGCATAGAAACTTCAAAGTAAATATTAACATATGTAAAAAAAATCCCCATAGGTTATTTAATTGAATTTTTTTGATAAAAAAACTGTAAAAGCCAACCCACAGCGACAAGGTGTACAAAATTAGCAGTCACAAGAAGAAAAGGTAGACACTATGTAAAAGAGATCACCATAGAATAATCTTGTATAAAAATCTTAGTTTATTGAACAAACACCATAAACAGACACTTGAAACATAAAACACTTAAAATTCAAGTCATTTAGAACATGCCCAGAAAACAGAACTTCTTGTGTAACAGAAATCTATTAGGATAAAGGCACATGCACAATACAGTTAAAGAGTGATTTAACTCCAAACATGTGGATATGTTACCATCCAGGAGTCCATGAAAGCAATAGAAACAATATTGATTTCCTCCTGACACAGATAATACCATGCAGGTTCTCCCAGGTGGACGCAAAAATGGTAACATATCCACATGTTTGGAGTTAAATCACTCTTTAACTGTATTGTGCATGTGCCTTTATCCTAATAGATTTCTGTTACACAAGAAGTTCTATCTGTTTTCTGGGCATGTTCTAAATGTATAGAAAGGTGTGATTGATTGCCTATGAGGTAGTTATAATTATAAATAGCATGTATACATCATTTGTGCCAACTAACAGGGTGTTTCAGTAATTGGATGGTATCATTGTCAACTTGCACATTATTACACATTATTACACATTATTATATGGGACCGTCATAGGTATTATATCTTGTATTTATATGACCCATTTCCAGTCTTGAGTATGCTCTTGACTTGAATTTTAAGTGTTTTTATGTTTCAAGTGTTTGGTTATGGTGTTTGTTCAATAAACTAAGATTTTTATACAAGATTATTCTATGGTGATCTGTTGTGAACGTGTTGGAGACTACTTCGGAGCTGAGGCTCCCTCTGGTGGTTGCTGAGGGTATTGAACCTATGTTGAACAGCAAAAGTCCACCACCTGCAATTGATGAATGGTTATCAGGTGGGACGGACTGGCCTGATATAAGTGAGCTGACCTCCCATGATCCTCGCGGGTGATCAATTGTTCTTCCTGGTCTAGGTTGGAATTCAGCTTGCTTTTCTGCTGTCTCCTGCTATCACTCAGATAAGTTACCTTCTGTTTTTTTTTACTGTGGTTTGATTTTCCTTGTATTTGCTGCCATGCTTTTTGAGTTCAGCTGGGTCCCCTTTGGGGGCTTATGCGGGTCTCTGTTCTCTTTTTGTATTTGTTCATTTGCTCAGTTCTTGTAATTTTGTACTGTTGGGTAGCTGCGTGTTTACACCAGAGATCTGATATAGGTGGTCGAGACCGTGTGGTCTCAGCATTTTTGGATTCAGAAGTGTTGGAGTTTTTCCTAGGGTTTTTCTGGGTTGCAGACAGTATTCTCTCCTGTGCTGTCCTATCTAGACAATTTTGGGCCCCAGCGTTTGCTCAGTCTATTTTCTGTCTGTGTTCCTGTTTTCATCTTGTCTAGCCGCCATTGTATGTTTGGGGGCTTCCTATTCTTTTGGGGCTCTACTCCGGGGCAGTTAGCTTTCCTCTTTCCATCTTCAGGGGTAGCTAATCTCTCCGGCTGTGACGAGGCGTCTAGGGCACCGTAGGAAAGTCCCACAGCTGCTTCTAGTTGTGCGGTTAGTTTAAGGGTCTGCAACCTATTAGTTCCAACCTCTCTGGTGTTTGGCTGCCTTTGCGGTTTTTTGCTCCTGTCCTCCTCAGCTACCAAAACATAACAGTGATCCCTTTTATATAGTGCCTACGCTTTCTTCTTGTGACTGCTTATACTAATTCAAGTATGCACTAGGTGATCCCAAATTCGTTGTGATTAAGGATGGTGCCCGTTTACTTTTTCTATTAATGGTAAAGGTGTACAAAATTAGGATGGTTTCTAACTCTAATAGCTCAGCTCACTATTTGCCAGCAGGCCTCAAAATATGATTAAGGGCGTCTTAGTAGTCCAGAAACGCTTAAGGTGCTGGGGTTTTTAATTTTTATGGACTTTTAAATCAATTCAATAAACTTACAGTTTTTATCCAGTTGGTTGTGCCAGAAACTACCCTCTTTTTTTTCTCTGTCGGCTGCAATCACCAGCAGGTACCGAACCCACTGGCTTCTAATTACAGTAACGGATCCATCTTTGCAACCAGCGTGCACGGCTCCAACCTTCCCCCTCTCCCCTACCTCCAGGCCTCAAAATAGTTGGCGGCAGAGCAGGACCCGGACCTGGCTGTTTTATACTTGCTGGTGAAAACTCAATATACAAGGGTGCCCAGTAGTGATGAGCGAGTACACTCGTTGCTCGGGTCTTCCCGAGCATGCTCGGGTGGTCTCTGAGTATTTTGGCGTGCTTGGAGATTTAGTTTCTGTTGCTGCAGCTGAATGATTCGTGACTGCTAGACAGCTTGAATGCATGTGTGGAATGCCTGTTTGTTAGGGAATCCCCACATGTATTCAGCCTGTCTACAAGTCGCAAATCATGCAGCTGAGACGATGAAAACTAAATCTCCGAGCACGCCAAAATAGTTGGAGATCACCCGAGCATGCTCGAGGAGACCCGAGCAATGATGCTACTTGCCCATCAGTAGTGCCCAGGTAAGGAGGGTGACCACACCAACAAATGTTCTGAGTTCAAGAAACTTATGCAAAACCAAAATCATGGGCCAACATACCTGTTAGTATAAGTGTAATACGTAGATACACATACACCTTCAGGTCATTAACAGACAAATACAACCTAGAATAAAAACTGCATAGAAACCCTGCAGTAAGTAAATAGTAGCACATGTAAAAAACTAATTACACTATGTGTTACCGCGACAGTGTGGAGCCAGAAGACTGCAGCGTCTGATTGCTCCTACTCCGAGAAGCACTTCTCCATCATATTAAATGTGTTTATTTCATATGGTAGAGCAGGGGTTAATCAGCCATCTTTGAAATCCCTGTGCTCACAGCTCAGTTAGTCACTCCTTTATTATCTGGGCCCTGTTACTAATCCTTGTCAGAGTTAGCATTTGCTGCATGACTAACGGTGAGAGAGGAGTACATATGAGAAGGAGAGTTGAAGGAGTTATTAGTGACTGTTGTTTGGTTTGTATGCATGGTAATTTCTTATCCTTCTCTATTTTGGTTTATTCCCCTACCTTCACACCCCGCTGCATTCCTCTATTATATGTGAGTGAATATTTTGTATGCCTGAAGTGTTCAGTTATCCCTTGTCTGTGTAGCCTTGTTTGTCGGGTTGGTATACTACGGTGCACAGTAGCGCCCCCTCTTCCTTGGTGGGGGAAGAGAACAGACGGAGGGCTAACTTAGGAGATAAGGCCAGGGCGGAGACTCCGCATATCTTCGCCATCTGAAGTATGCCGGGGAGCAGGGTGAGCTAGGGCACCTCCTAGTGTTAGGGACAGGGAAGGAGCCCCTGGTTCTGGGTAACCTGACAGCTGTGTCATGACACTATGGTTTTTTTGTGCACCACATAATATTCAGCTTTCCACAAGCGCGTGTAACACACAGTCAGGTCTAGGTCTTGCTCTGCCCCCATCTATTTTTTTGTCTGTTGGCATATAGCAAGCTGAATTACTAGAGTTAGGGACCATCCTGATTGGGTGCATCTTATCACAGATGATTTCTTTTACACTGTTTGATCAAAATAATGTTAACTAAGTACCTTAAGTTTTCTTTTACATGTGCTACTATTTAGTTACTGTAGGGTTTCTATACATTGTTTTTATTCTAGGTCATATTGGTCTGGTAATGGCCACTGTATATGTGTACCTACATAATACACTTATACTAACAGATGTGCTGGCCAATGTTTTTGGTTTTGTATATATTATATTCAAAAAAGAGCTGGAACAGCACAGCAGTGCAACAAGTATGTGCAAATCCTCCAGCAATAATCCAATATTGCCAGTTTCAATAAACAACAAAAAGAGGCAGCACTCCATAGATTTCCAATGAAAAAAGTGGATTTTAATCAGACCCACATAGTATGGCGACGTTTTGGCTCCATGAGCCTTTCTCAAGCTTGATAATATAATAATCGACCACAGTGGCCGGATGTAATGATTGAACAAAGATGTACTGCCCAGCTCTGTGCAATGTGTAGCAGCCGTTGCCAAGTACTGCAAGTCAACACCTGTTCTCTTGACTAGGAGCTGATCTCCAACACACGACAGCAGCCGCTACAAATTGAATGAAACTGCGCAGTGCAGCACCGTTCAATATTTACGTCTGAGTGCTTCCAAACCTGGTAACTGGTGCCTGACCCCCACTGACAATCTGAAATTAATGACCTATACTGTGGATAGGTCATCAATATCATAAAGCTGGGAAACCACTTTAAGAATATCATCAGACAATGACCTATTGTTTAAATCAGATGTTTGCGTTAAATGTATTTTGCGTTTTTTGGTTGTTGTTTTTTTACATATCACAATGTGTATTAAAATTAAAATAATAGAACTCTTGCAAATTTCAAACTGGCTACTGGGTCTTTTTTAAATTCTAAAGTGTCCAATGAGCATGTGAAAAGGTTTTTGTGAAGGGAGAGGGAAGAGGGTCAGCAGTGACATGGTGGTTCCTGTGTTATCAACTTTGTATAGAGGTGGTATATATCTTTGTATTCCTGCCTCTGATGATAATGAGCCTGTTGAAAACTCTACCTGAATAGCATTAGTTTACAATAGTCCAAGTGTCCAGTGTGAAAATTGCAAGAGTTGTAATTTTTATTTAAATACAGATTGTGATATGTTAAAAAAAATACATTTAGCACAAAAATCTGATTACATTTTTTTTTTAACAAAGATCATCATCTTATGAAAAAAAAAAAAACATTGCCAAAAAAAAATAAAAAAATGTAAACATTGTAACAAAAAAACCTGATTTATACAATAGGACATTTTCTAATGACAACTTCCCCTTAGAGCACCATACACATTAGACTAATATGGGCCAAATCCGCCAACATGAATGGTTTCAGATGACAGTCTAATGTATATGGGGGCCTCCCGACTGTCCCCCTCCCGGACGATAGATAATGTTGGGTGACAGAAGGATCTGGCATGTCTGATTTTGAACAGGCAATCCTTCTTTTATTCTCTAAGGCAGATGTGGGCAATTAATTTTCAAAAGGGAACACATGATAAAAGCTGACCATTGTGGAGGAATATACCAATAGGCTGTAAGCAATTTTGCCCAATATTAATACTAACATATCAATTGCAATTAATATTAGTATAAACAATTATTATATGATTTAACCCCTTTCTGACATCGGGCGTACATTTACGTTGATGTCAGACTACATCCCTTTCATGTGGGCTCTGGCGGTGAGCCCACATCTTTCTGGGCACATCAGCTGTTTTGAACAGCTGACATGTGCCAGGAACAGCCTCAGGTGGAATTGCGATCCACCCGTGGCTATTAACCGGTTAAATACACAGCCTCTTATATACAGTATGAGCCCCCAAATAGTCTCTTTATATACAGTATAAGACCCCACAGTTTTCATATATTCAGTATGAGCCGCAAATAGCCTCCTTTTACACAGTATGAGTCCCCATATATCCCCTCTATATAATGTTCGTGCCCCCACATAGCCTCCTTATACACTGTATGAACCCCCACACAGTCGCCTAAATACAGTCTGAGTCCCCAAATAGCCTCCTTATATACAGCATCCCGTTTTCCAGGGCTTCAGACATATTTCCCTACAGAACCACTGACTGCAGGCTAAAACGCGATGTGAACACAACCTTACAAGAAAACCAATGGCTATATAATTCAGATTATTGCAAATTTCTTGGACGGTTATATGACAGAGGTCTTGGGGTTAAAATGAAACACCGAATCCAGCCCGGTCTGTCATCTTTAATTACACCTCTGCAGTAGACGTCAATCAAGCTATGTGTATCACAGCATGGACAGTACTATCATATCTGTTGGGTACAGAAGACACCTGTGGGTGTGAAATAACATTGGTAATGAGGATGCCTTGTGTGATGTATAATTAAATGTCTTGCACAGCGGTAGCAGAAGACTAAGGTCAGCAGCTTAATCTAATTTTTTTGCCTTCAAGGTTAATTGTTCTATTTGTTGTGCGAATCAAATCCCAGATCAGATCGTTCACTGCTGGTCCAGATGTCTATTAGCCAAATTGTTTACAGTTTCATAAAAGTAACCCATAGCTGACATTTCTCATCATGATCCGGCGATGAGGCAGGCTGGACAGTATATTTGTGCTTCAGTTCCTCCCAATGTTTTCTGCTGTCTGTGTACAATCGTGTTTATATTCAAAGACTGAAGTCTGGAAAGATTGAATTCTTTATATGCTGCACTACTGACGTAGTGCATGTAATGAAGAACGGAAACCAAATCGTAGTCAGTGGGGTCTGACCAACACTGCTTGTGTCCACCATAGGATGGATCTGTTTCTTACAAGATTTCCTAACACTAGTGTAAATATAGCCATATTGTTTTCTACAATAATATCTAGATTGGACATAGTGTGATTCGACAAAACATCTGATCGCACTCAAAGCACTAACCTGATTTTTTTTTTGCTTGAACAGTGTCTGTCGTACATCATGTCGGAGGTTAAAAATGAATCGCACTCAGTCATGCATGTCAATGAGTCCGTGTTAACCATTGAACCGCACTTGGATGACATGTGAGTGCGGTCCAATTCCTGCAGCCTCTCAGAATGGAAAGATGGAGAAATATTTTTTTCCACCATCTCCTCATCCGAGAGAAATCGGAGCACACTCATACTCTGATCAAAAGATGATCAGAGTTTATTTTGATATATGTCGAGCTATGAGTGAGGTCATGTTTACATCTTCAGTATATGGCCAGTATTTCACATCAGTATCTGTAAGCCAAAACCAGGAGTGAGTAAAAAATGCAGGGGTGGTGACGTGTTTCTATTCCACTGATTGTTCCTCTCCTGATTTTGGTTTACAAATACTGATGTAAAATACTGACCAAATAATGAAGGTGTGAACTTGGCCTAAGGGTTTAAATAGCCGTATTATAAATTGGGCCAGTTCCAACCACAAATTGCAGACATGATTGGCTCAGCATGCAGCTCCTTGTACTCCAGTAGCTGCCTTTAAATTGCATGTATTATTCTGGTCCTTAAAACTGACCAAAACTGACCCAAATTTTGCAAGCTGCAGGTCTTTTTCAACCGGACTGATGGTCTTCCTCACAATTCGGTCATGTTCACTGGCACACTGGCTATAATGGGTCCACATGGTCTCTATGTGTGGTCTGCAGTACACATGGACCAGCACATGGGCCAATTATCTGCTTGTCAGAACGAGACCTAAAAGTAAGAAAGGACACATCTGTTTCTTCTCTGTGCTTGAGTAAAAATCAATGGAGCAACCAAGAGCCGGTTTTAGCCAAAGTGGGGCTCTGGGTAAAAGTGTGACCCCCAAATGCTCACATATTGCACCATCAAACTTATGTGAATACTTTTCCGTCCAATTATGACAAGAGCATTCTTAAAGTGATACCTTTATTGGCTAACCAGAAAATTATATGTTCGCAAGCTTTCAGAGCGCAGAGGCTCCTTCTTCAGGCAAGATTACATTTGGAAATCTTGCCTGAAGAAGGAGCCTTTGAGCTCTGAAAGCTTGTGAACATATAATTTTCTGGTTAGCCAATAAAGGTATCACTTTAAGAATGCTCTTGTCATAATTGGACGGAAAAGTATTCACATCGATTTTTCTGGCTAACATGGTACCACAATATAATTTATTATTGTACACCATCAAACTTAAACATTTTGGTTGTATATACATGAACTGAGTTTAGGCCGTTAAACAAGAGCGATCGACATTATTCAAGTCATTTGTATCTTGTTTCCTGGCCTCCTTACACCGGCTGAGAAAGCATGACGGGCACAGAACGATCACTAGTAGATTGATCTATAAAAAAATACAGCAAAAAAGGCAGAGATGCTCACCTGCCCAGGCCTTCAAAAAAATGCACTATCAGGATGCAGTGGACCCATATAGTTAAGATGGCGGCAACACAGGTGCAAGAATACCAATGAGACAACCGCTCACAACCTACCAATACATGGAGGGGGCGGCTGCTTGGTATATCGATGCACAATGAAGACTTGTATGTAGCGCTGTTCACACTACGGCAATGCAAAGCATCCAGTTAAACAGCCTAGTATTTACACCCTTCTATTAGATTGATCTATATAGTATCATGCTATCAGCAGCATATCTGCAGTTTACACTGGATGATGTGCTGATGAGAACAATGATTTCTCTTCCTGCATAAAAAATCCAATCACTCGATGAATGAGCAGCATTCTGCTTGTTCGTTGGGCGATTGCCGGTGTGTTTACACCAAAGAGCACTCGTCTATGGAACATAAATATCTATACAACTCTAAGCCCTATCAGTGCTACAACCCTACACCTATGGGTGACACTTCCTAGAGACTAGACAATACAACATATTAACCCAGGTACCTACTTACCCCTAGGTAGAAAGGAAGTGCTACAATGTCAAGATTAAAAACTTAATTTTATTAATGTCACAGTAAAAATAGTTATTAATGTCACAGGAAAAATAGTTAAACTCAAAAAAAGTTGCAGGATTAGAATGAGAGACCGAGACTCACAAGAATGGTCTGCAAACCAGGAAAAAATATCTTTAATAGTTATACACTGTGATGTTTTTTTGTGATACAGTATGTATCAATAGTGTGAATAGTTGTCAATCAAATTCAATAAATAAAATGCATAAGTGACAGTGTAATTAAATATATGAAAGTGCTAAATGCAACCTATATTCATTTTTAATGACTTTTTTTTATACATCTCTTTGTTAAATAGTGTCACATCATTGCTCTTAGTTGTTAAACCCCAATCTTAGTTTTAAACAGGTTATTTTAGGAAATAAGTGGTTATGCACAATGCCACCACTATAAAAAATGATAAGCCAAGTAAGTGACCATTAGAAAAGGCCTGTCTATACATACACAATCAAGCACAGCTGAACCTCACATAGCACAAAACAGCATTTAATTTAGTTAACCTCACAGCAGTCCAGATTTTACCAATAGTGATTGTCATGGCTCCTCTAATATTAAGATGGAGATGTCTGGGAGCAAATGTGGGCAGTCAAGCTGTGAAAGAAGTTTTATTTACCTGGATGAGTACAGCACAATGTAAAGTGATGGAGTCTCGTCCCTCTGCCCCGACTCGTTTCACCGAGCTTCTTCAGGGGATGTGGAACATAAATGTGGATACTACATACACACAGTTTATGTCACAAACACTGTATGTTACGCACACATATGTATATAAACATAGTACACGTGTTTATACACATAGAACATACACACATGTATTCACAGAGTACAAACATACACACGCTCAAGCATGTATACAAAGAGCACATACATACATGTATACACCAAGCACATACATACATATGTATAGACCAAGCACATATGCACACAGCGCATACACACAAACACACACACATACACATAGAGCACATACATACACACTAAAGAAGAGCAAATACATTTTAGTGGAATTTAATTTACCGTAATTAGAATTTGACAAAAATCTTCAAGCACCAAAATGCAATTTTTTTGTAATTTGCTTCCTTACAAATTTAACAAAATGGCAACCACTGCCAGCCGTCTAAACTGTAAAAGGCCATTAATTTTTAAAAACAAAACAGGTCAGAGTTAGAGGCGTGGGGATTTCAGCATGAGTAGTGGGGATCTGAAGATGTGTCAAGGACCGGATGGGTAACGTGGAGAAATTTGTTTTGTGTTTAAAATTGTTTTACATCTTATAAATTCTTTGTGAATCGAATTTCCCTGGCAAATCTGCACAAACAGGCGAGTGATCCGCTCATTTTTGGTCACCATGAGACCGGCTTGCTTGTCGCACTTTCTCTTCATGCAAAACAGATCATCATTCAATCTGCACCAGAAGTATCAGAAAGGGGATCAATAATGGAAAATGTAATGTCACTCGATGTCAAATAAATGTTCATTATGGATGGAGTAACCCTTGAAGGTCTCTTCCTGTAACATGTGAAACAATCCTGGGCTGGAGGCAATACATTGGAAAAGACATCACATCACTGACAACATGAAGCAAGCCTGAAATATCTCCTTTTTTAGAATATCATTTTAATAATTACCTATCTCCTTTTATTTTCCATCTAATCCTACACTCCCCCAAGCTCCTGCGATTCTCTGATAATTGCAGGGTAAATTGTTTGTAGATTTTTACCTGTCATATTCAGTGAAATGCTTATACATAAATCCCAGACTCTCTTTCTCACGTTCTTCCTCCTTATTTACTGCTATACGAGGGCTAAAATGATCTCCGGCATCACAGAAGACTGACTGCGCTGGTAAACCACAGTAATTCACTCAAAGACAGAGTAACCCCGCTGCATATTTGTATTATTTGCAAGTGAATAATAATTCTAAAATGGATCTGTTGCAAACTTACAATACAAATTGCATACATTACTAAATAGATATCTTAGGCCTGATGAGACTGGTGTATTTACTTTGGAAATCCATCATAGAATGGCTGTGTTAGCTTTTCAAACTTTTTTTTTAGAACTGATATTAAAGGGGTTTTATAAGATAGGGTAAAATTGGCCTAGAGGGGGGTATATGAGATAAGATAAAATCTGCAGTGATGGCATGCTGTATGCTATGTGGCATTATTTCTGTGATTCTAGCCACAGTCCTGAAAGGCTAGGCGAATTAACTGGTTAGCTCTTGGTCTTTTATAGCTCTATCTCGAGATGCAGATGCTATGCGATTTAGGTAGTTAGAGGGCAAGCTGCATGGAACAATCGAAAGAATAGATTTGTCTCAAGTCACTTAGGACCTGCATTGAAGTCTAAGGCAAGCAAGCTTGGACTGGCCCACAGGAGAACAGGAGAATCCTCCGGTGGGCCCCTGAAGAAGACTGAGTCACCACTCTATTATATGAGCAGTGCTTGGCACTATATACTTGAATCACTGTGTACAGACAAAGGCGGCATCTTATTCATTTAACAATCCGCCCAGTTCATTATAAATTTGTGATTGAGGATAATGTCACATTTGCATTTAGCTGAAAAGTGGGGTCCTAGAGTTGGTTACTGGTGGGCTCTTATCTAACAATTACCGCAGTCTTCTAATCATACTTAATAGGAAAAAAAATATTTATTTCCAAGCTATGCAATAATTTTTCTCTATGAAATCTAGCGCTTTTGTTGCGATTTTTTTTTTTACTGCAGGTAAAATACAGTAAACCACAGTGGCAATTTGTCTTTAAACTGTGTACTTTTTATGCATTTCTTATCCGGACTTTTATATACGATA
>VIAB01029523.1:14489-25803 GCA_009801035.1 Oophaga pumilio
TAATAATAATAATAAAAAGTGCATGGTAGGAGTGTGAGGATTCATTACAAGTCTAGTCAGATCATTTTTTTGTGGCCCGAAAACCCCTTTAAATATAATAGGGGTCATTTTGAGCTTTGCTATAGTCCCTTCCGCTTGTATGTATACCACTGGTAGGTTCTCCACTGTAATCCAAACAATATGCTGCCTTCTCAGACTGGATTGCAATGTGCTGGTGCCATTTTCTCAATGAATATGCATTTTTTTCTGTGTGCGTAATTAGTTCCCACGTACAGATCTATCAATAGCATACTCATTTCATCCCATGCAGGAAAACAGCGGATTGCTGTGTTATTACTAATTAGCAGATAATGATAAGAGAGCCTTTAGTTAAGCCGCATTGTGCTTTGCAAAGACGCTCAGATATGGCTTTTGTGAAATTAAATGCGTCCCATAGGCAGAGATAACTCTTTAACGACCAGAAACTTCTACTTTGCTAACTTATCTCATGCTTAAAGATTTTCATATTTAAAGAACTTAAAGGGGTTGAAACAAGTTATCATCTGTCCCCAGGATAAGTGATAAGTTGCTAATCGGTGGGTGTCCCATTGCAGGGACCTGCACTGATCGGCACAGATTGGGGAATATTAATGCCTGATGAGGAACTTTTAATCATCGTGACAAAACTGTGCTTAAAGTCTGACGGCAGACCGCCGCTTAATTCATTCTCTATGGGGATGCCGGGAAAAGCCAAGTGCAGAGCTCAGCAGCCCCATAGAGAATGAATGGAGCACTGTTTGAGCATGCACACTGCTGCTCAATTGTAACGGGGATAAAACTTCCCTGAGCGCCATAGGAAGGAGACGCAGAGAGTTACAGTGTATGGCACTAACAAGAAGTATGCTTGATAGACTCCAGGAGCGTTTAGTGGATAGAGCTGAGCATGCACAGCATGTGAATATGTTCTTAACCACGATTTTTAACGGAGCAGTAAGCTTACAGGGATTGTCTCATAAAGACAATGCCTCTTTCTGACTCTCCCATATAAGCCAGAGAGGAAAGTCACCAAGTAAAGCGGGCTATACATACACCATAGCAGTGATGTACCGCCAATGGCGGAAGGCCACGCGGCTGATTTGTTGCCCGTCATCGCATGTTCAACTGTATTGGCAAGCTGTATGCAGATACAGTTGAAAGCAATATTGAAAGAGGGAGCGTCAACTGATGCTTCCTCCTCCATCATTCTTCCTTGGCATCTGACATCTCGGTGGAGCGAGCTTGATGATGTCACTACATGGCGCCCACTGCGCTGAGATGTGCGGGCACTTCAGCGCACTCACTGCAGAAATCGGAACAGAGGGGGAACGAGGAGAAGTAAGTATTGTAGTTTTTTTTTAATTGTATGCCATAATACTGTATGGAGGACCATTGTGAGTGCATTATACTATATGGAGGACTATGGGGAGTGCAGTATACTGTATGGAGGACTATAGGGTGCATTATACTATATGGAGGACAATAGGGAGTACATTATACTGTATGGAGGACTATGGGAGTGCATTTTACTGTATGGAAGACCATGGGGAGGCCATAATACTGCATGGAGGACTATGGGGAGTGCATTATACTGTATGAATGACTATGGGGAGTGCTGTATACTGTATGGAGGTCTACAGGGTGCATTATACTATATGGAGAACTATGGGGAGTGTAGTATACTATATGGAAGACTATGGGGAGTGCATTGTACCACATGGAGAACTATGGGGAGTGCATTATACTGTATGAAGGACTATAGGGTGTGTATTAAACTATATGGAGGATTATGGGTGCATTATACTATACGTAGGACTATAGGGGTGCACTATATTATATAGAGGACTATGGGGAGTGCATTATACTATACGGAGAACTATGGGAGGTGCATTATACTATATGGTGGACTATGGGGAGTGCATTATACTATATGGAGGAATATGGGGGTGCATTATACTATATGGAGGATTATAAGGTGCAGTATACTGTATGGAGGACTATGGGCCCATTATACTATATTAAGGGTGATGTGGGAGCCTTTATACTATATGGAGGGCAATGTGGAGGCCATTATACTGTATGCAAGCAATTATACAGTGTGAAGATTTGTGTGGGGTCCATCTTACTGTGTGGCGCGCTATCTGAGAGCCATTATATTGTTTGTAGGGCTAGTGGGGGGCATTATACAGTTTGGTGAGGTGTGAGGCCATTATACTGTATGTAGGCCCATGATACTTTACTTTGCTGGGGTAGTTCAGGGGGGTTACAGTAGGAACATTATACTGTACGTTTGTTGAGAGTACTGTGTAGGAAGTCACTATGGGGGTATCATACATTGTTTGTGTGGCACTTTTGTTGGCATCATACTTTATGGGTGCAATGAGGGGGGACTCTAGAGCTTTGGTAGGAGGAAAATTACTTTGTAAAGGCTACAAAGTTGTGAGGATATGCTCTTCTGTGACCCTGACAAATTTTTGTTTTTGGGGGGGGGACCAATTTTAACTTCTGCCATGGGGCTTCATGATTTCTAGACACTCCCCTGCACCGTAGACCAGTTTCACTCTTCTAGTTTTATTTGGCATTGGAGAAACATTGATCAATTTTCATCAGTGTTTTTCACCAAGTTTTGGTCCCTGACTCCATTTTTACCATCAGTGTGGCATTCGCATGTCAGATATGTAAAAGAAAACTATCCAAGCTTTTTCTACACAATTAATGTAAAAAACAGGCAGCACTTGGATGACACTTGGATTGTATCCATGTGCTATCCATTTTTTTCACAGACCCACTGACATGAATAGGTGATTGGATAACAATTGAACATGGTTCCATTCCTTTTTTTTTTTTTTGCTGACAATCACTTCACAAAAAAGAAAGCTCATGTGACTGGCCTCATAGAATAGGTATGTGTTCTATCGATGAAAAACGCAGAAAGAATACCTAGGAGACATTCAAACCTGTGAAAGGGGCAAGACGTGTCTGTGGAACAAATGTCTGCTCCTCATGATCCACATATATATGTATATTTAGTTTTGCCAAATATACATGTCATCTCAATGGGGAAAAGCTATTGGTTTAGCACCTGTGAGAACAAAAGAATCAAGCAGGATAACATCAAACATGCCGGTCCCTTCTATCCACCAACAATTGCCATTGCACAAGAGTCAGGACAGCCCTTTACACATTACATCATTTGAGGGTTCTACCAAATTTTAAAAAAACAACATTCATCTATGTGTATGGCCACATGAAGTGTAGCTCCCACCCTGGCAGACCTGGCCCATCTGTCTAAGCTTCATTTGAAGGGGATGCGTTCGGTCAAACAAAACTTCCCTCACAGATAGCACCTAATGGAAGAACAATTAATCACCAAGAGGCAGTCTTTAGGGAATGGGGGAACCTTCCGAAGGAAATCCCTTCAAAATGGTCACTAGATAAAAGCACAACTGATAGAAAGCTGTTAATAAAATCCACATTTTTGCACCTTTGAAAGTATTTTAGCTGCAGATTTTTAGTACAATGGTTCGTCCGACAGCTCTCTCTCTTGTGATACACAGAACTCATCTGGAAGCCGCTTATTTCCACCAAACAAAATCATTGAGTGATTGACTTCCAACAACCCGATCTTTATGTTACATAACAGATGTTATGCTCGCACCCAGACTGGTTAGCGCAAGCGTGGTTCCATTGTGCTATGGACCAAGGGGAGCCTAGAGGGTGCGTGACTAAGTGCCTCCTCAAGACTGACTCCGGATGCATGGCAACTGACGGTACTGTGATCCGAGGAGAGCCCGGGGAGGTGTGACCAGATGCTACACCAGGACTGACCTCGGTCACACGCCATCTGAGCCGTCAATGAGATATGAAGGTGCTGGCGGACACGACTGCTATACAGGCAGGCAGGTGTAGGACCCAGTTCAGATAGGACGTACAGGAGCAGCTTCAGGGAGACCTGGGTCTCTGGCAAAGGGGTACTGGACCTCAAGTGTGGACAGACAGGGAACCGCAGATGCGGACAGACAGGGAACCACAGATGCGGACAGACAGGGAACCACAGATGCGGACAGACAGGGAACCACAGACGCGGACAGACAGGGAACCACAGATGCGGACAGACAGGGAACCACAGATGCGGACAGACAGGGAATCACAGACGCGGACAGACAGGGAATCACAGACGCGGACAGACAGGGAACCACAGATGCGGACAGACAGGGAATCACAGACGCGGACAGACAGGGAACCGCAGATGCGGACAAACAGGGAACTGCAGATGCAGACAAACAGGGAACCACAGATGCGGACAGACAGGGAGCCACAGACGCAGACAGACAGGGAACCGCAGATGCAGACAGGCAAGACAGCACTCTGTTCACAAGGAGTAGACAGGGTCAGGTTCACACAGAACGCATACAAGAATAGGTACGGACAAGACAGACTGGTACAAGTGTAAGGGAGGGCACGGACTGTAGTCGTGACCTGGATTACGTAACATCCATGTCCAGCCCTTCCCCTACATGAAACGGTGTTCTTCCCTCTGGCGTACCTGTATCTTCTGGTTCCACTCCTCCTGGGCACCTCTCAGGCATCAATGGTCCCACTTCCTTGAGACCACCAGTAATGGAGACACAGTCCAGAATAACTTGAACACATTCTTTACTTAACTCTTCACACGTTACATCCACAGTTGGCACAACAGGTGTTACATTAGTTTCCTTTTCTCTCCTGCCTTGCAGTCACTTCTGTGCAGTTCATGCCCGGCCCGGACCGTCCTAGACTTCTCCCCAGTTCCTTCCAGGCCTGACCCCGCAATAGTGACACTTCCTTCAGCCTGCTTCGCCTCAGTCCTGAATTCATCAATCATTACGTTTGATGGCCCCTGGTGAAGCATCCGGCCCGTCTGTACCGAACTCATCGAAGCTCCAGCTCCCCTCAGTTCCTTTGTCCAGCCAACTTCTGCCCTAAAAGCATTGGCCCAGGCGATAAGACGCCATATCTTTCCTCTTCTGTCTAGGCCCACTGCGAGACTACGTAGCGGCCGTGGATAACGTGGGTTGCTGTCCTTTAACGTTTCGTGGCTGCCGGTTGTCCGGGCCTATGCCCTTGTGGACACTTGGGCACACTTGTCCTGTCTGAGCTAACTTCCTAAGAACCTTTCACTACTACCCAGCAGCCCCTCCTACACTTAACCCTATGTGAAACTACCTGGAATCTATACTTAACAAGGCCCACTAGTATACCCTGACCTAGTGGCCAGCAACAGTACTACACTTACCCAGATATAGAGACTATATGCTAAAGTGCCCTCCTCTAATGTCCCAACAGGATGCACTTAACTTTCCCTAAGCTATACATATGTAAAGAGCATCACATAATATAATGTTATACAGAGAAACACAAGACAAAGGCAAAAACATATGTACACAATAGTAACACAGCAGGAATGTGGCAGTACCATTACTATTAGCAGTAGTACATAATATTATGTAGCAGTACCACCAAATGTTTATAACTACACAATGACTATTTACATAATAAAACATTAAACATACTTAAGGGGTGGGGCAAAACAGGAATAAACCTTCACTCCCTTGCACAAGTTCAAACATGGTACTTACAATGAAGTAGCAAGTGTACTCACTAAACAAAAATGTACCAAAACGACAAGAGATTAGAGATAGGCACTCATTCAGACACTGTAGATTTCAGAGAAAGGAACAGGTTCAGGTACTGCAGGTTTTATGGATAGGTACAGTTTCAGACACTGCAAGTTTTAGGCGGAAGAACAGATTCTGACACTACAGGTTTTAGGAATAGGTACAGGTTCAGGCACTGCAGGTTTTAGGGATAGGAACAGGTTCAGACACTGCAGGTTTTAGGGATAGATCCAGACTTGAATACAAAGTGGTTCAAGGAATGGTCCAAATTCAGAAAAGGACAGAAAAAGATACAGGATCAGAGTTTGAGCACGGGTACTCAGACCCCAGAGTGACGGACACAGGAAAGATCAGATACAGGTACAGATCCAGAGTTCAAGCCTGGGCATTCAGCCCCCAGGATGACCTGACAATTCAACAGTTGCACACACTGAAAGAGAATGTTGCTCAGGCACCTTCCAACAGGTGGAGGTGCTTTAAGTACCCAGTGCCTCTCAGCAATAGGCTGGGAACACATTAGGAATGCACAAACTGTTTCTTTTAGAATCAGAAAGTGCAGGCGTGGCTGCCCTAAGCATGCAGCCAGGAAGTATGCACACAGCAAGCAGAGGACAATGCGCGACCTGGAATGGTGAGTAAGTCACTGTCCCTGCATGGTGGAGGATGTAAATCCATGCAGGGATGCTGACAGAGATGTTACAACAGATTATGAAGTGGAACAGTTTGGAGGCCCCCATACACATTAGATGAAGAACTGATCCCACCAAAACTGGCTGATTCAAACAAATCTTATCTAACGTGTATGGGGGCCTTAAAGTGTAGCTGTACTTTTAAGTACCTTTCAGAATCTTGTATTACATGAAGAATAATTCTTGCTCTAGCTATTATTTTGCAATTGACTGAACTGGTGGTAGGAGATTAGCTGCTGTGATCTCTCCCTTACACAGCACAGCACACAATGATGGATTCCTGATTTTCATTCCATATTTATTAAATAAACAGACAGAGGCAGCAGGAGCATTGAAGAGATTATAAAGCAATACTGTGCAGTGTAGATGTGAATACAGCTCTGATGTGAGATAAAAGACTTGTTAGAAAGCTCAGCATGATATTTCGGTGTCTCGCTCTACTCCTCACTACTCTTTCCCGCCTCCTTTTTCCATAGAATACAATAGGATTTGTAACCTGACCTTACCCTGCTGGCAGACTGTCTTTTGTCTTGAGCAAGATAGAGTGAAGATGATTTTTAAGAATGGAAGACAAGTTCCACAAGCAGGGCAGGGGAAAAAGTGACTCAGAAGTGGAGAAAGAAGCAGAATTCTCTGATAAAATATATTACAAAGTTTATTATATTCACTTTTACTATTAATATGTGTAAAGTTTGATGAAAGGACAGTTATTTTTTATGTTTCCAGGACAGCAAGAGCTCTATGCATTACAATAGTAATATGTAACCACATAGTAGACCCCTAGGTAAGGCTTAAAGTTCTCACAAGGATTGTCAAATAATTAGGGGAGACATGGAACAGACTTTGAACTTTCATTTTTATTGTTTGCTCTAAGTTCCAGATATCCTGGTCCACAACTTTCCCTCTTTTGAAACATGAATAATGTTTGTTTAAAACTACAGTATATTAAGTGGTCACTTTGCAATATATCTTGGAAAAAATGCCTGTTAACTCCATCAGCCACTTACTTCTTCTCATCCCCATGATTTTAAAACTCACGATTCGCTCTCAAAACCACTAAAAACTGCCTTGAGAGACACCATGTATTTCCATCTCACTGAGGTATCAGGTTACATGCTTCCTATAGTAGTCTATAGAGGAGAAGGAAAAGGAGGGAGTAGCTTTTGGAGTGAGGCATAAGGAAAGGAGAAAAACAAATGTTGCTGCTTTCCAGTAAGTGTTTTATCTTAACCCAGAGCTGGATTTACATTTACACTGCTGAGTACTGCTGTGTAACTTCCTGTATGCTGCTGCTTCTGAACTTGACAGGAGAGCAGGAATCCCTCATTTCTTGGTGTATTGTCTATAGGAGACCCTACAGCAGCCAGTCTCCATACACTAACTTAGCACTTACATAGGGGAAGCTGGTGAAAAATGCAGGATACAAGGCATATAATGGCCAGAGTGGTTAACTTACATAGGTTCTTATTCTCTTCTCTTACGTCTAAGCACAGACGAGCTAAATTAGCCTTCTTGTTGATGGAAGCGGCAATGATGGGGTTACATAAACACAACGGAGATGCCAACATGCGCCGAACATTAACTATACCTCATTTTGTTCTCAGGCTCTCACTTCCTGCTTTCTTAAAGAAATTCAAGCAAGGCGTATTATTTTCCTTCAAAAGCCGAGCACCACAAACCTAGGGGGTTATTTTTTTTTTCTGTAGTTTTTTTTTTCAATCTGAGATGCATTTTGCAATATGAGTTAAATTTCAGCCGCTCTCCAAACAAACTCGAAAATTCTTTCCCATTTCAGCAAGGCGGTAATCATGGGGCTCTGAACTTCGCAAATTAATAGTTTGAACATGTAGAAACGCAACATGATACCGCGTGGCTTTAGTCTCTGGCAGTAAGGAGTCTGTGGAGGAGGGGAGGCAGAAAATCGTCAATCCATCACTTCGAGCTTGAGATTCAAAAGGTTAGGATGGAGCTCCAAGGGTTATCAATAAAGCTGCACCTTTATCCAGAAACGCATGTCAATCATGTTTATTCATAAGCACCTCTATGTTCATCAGACTTAACAACGTGTGCTCCTTCTTATGCCAAACCCAATTTCTCCCACTGCTAAAGCTGTTTACCTTGAAAATTAAGCCTTAGGCCATCTACGGCTTCTGATAAAATAATCAGTTCTGAGTTTCAAGGGCCAGATGTTAACGAATCCCCATACGCAGATACAACATTCTCCCTTTTAACCATTAATTCAATTTTAAAGAGAGTCTGTCAATACCCCTGATATGTCCGTTTTAGAATTTACCCATGTTCTTCATGAAACAAAAATGCTGAAGCCAATTTTCTCTGTCTTCGCTTTTATTCCTCTTGGAAATTTGCAAATAAGTTGACAACTGGGTGTTACCAGTTAGAGGGGTGTTCCTACACAGTATGACACTGTCCAATCAGTGATGATGGTTTCTGCGTGGGCAGGGACACACCCGCTTTGACAAGGTAAATGTTAACACCCAGATGTCAATTTACTTATAAATATTCAGGAGAAATAAGAGAAGAGCAGCATGATGCAGGGTCGTGATAAAACGTTCCCCAGAATTGTTATAGATAATACATTCACTAGAAGAGAGATGGCAGGGGAGATGACAGGTCCCCTGTATGGTGGTCATAGACACTGGTAGGCTCAGTGTTAGCAGAGGATAGTTCTGGTTAGTGAGACTTGGTACTGTAAACTTCATGGAGTTGCTGCTGCTGGTGGCCATCTTTGCTGCCTTTCTTTCTTTTCTTTTCTTTTCTCTGGGACTCTAGGACTCTGGGAACTCTTGGCCCATAACCTGTTAGCAGCGGATTAACTAGCGTAACATCCGGAGTCAGCAACAGAGAATGTAGATTTATTCACATCCAGTATAGACAGCTTACAACACAGCATGAAATGTGATCAGCCTGATATCTGCTATGGCTGCAGCATGAAAAACATTACAACAACACAGGAAGAGAAGGAGGAGGCATCCTGTCTGTGAGTGAGGGTTTTTTTTTTAACAAAACTTTGTTAACAACCTCACAATATGCACAACATATCAAACAGTACAGTAGTAGTTGTTGCAATACATACAAATCAATATGCATTATTCCAACACCCCCACTCAACAACTACTTATCCTCTTATTCCCATTGTGGTTCTCAATTCTTGGAACCTGGCTCGTGGCAATGGCTTTGTCATAATGTCAGCTAGCATCTTATCAGTTTCACAATAGACAAACTGAATTATGCCACGATCTATCAAATCACGTAGATGATGGTGTCTGACATCAATGTGCTTGGTTCTAGCACTGATCTTTTCACTGCATGTAAGTTTAATGCATCCTTGGTTGTCCTCATAAATCACCGTCGGCTGAGTTGACGGTTTGCCAAGATCGTCCATCAATTGTCTTAGCCAAACGACCTCCTGGCTTGCATAGGCTGCGGACACATACTCCGCTTCTGTGGATGACAAGGCAACAGACACTTGTTTCCTACTAGACCAGGAGATTGAACTTTCTCCAACTTTAAACAAGTATCCGCTTGTGGATTTACAATCACGCGAATCACCAGCCCAATCCGCATCTACATAGCCGGTAAGTTCTAGATCTCCCGCTGCAGAAAGTTTAATCATGACAGCTTGCTATCTTCAGAACAGACTACCAGGTAAAGCTACAGAGAAAACTCCATTTGAGCAATGGAACAGGAGAAAGCCAAAACTGCACTCGCTGCTAACACTCAGTGTTAGGCTCGTCTGGTGAGGTGGATCTTCTATGCCTCAGGTCCGTTTATATCTATTTTTCCCAATATAAAACAATTGAGGTAGCGGAAATCTTTAACCAAAAATCTCATAATATTCTCTAGTTTCACAGCATTAAATGAATAATGTAAACAGGGCATATGGACCGTATAAAGAAAAACTTCCCACTTCCAATCACCCTTTATGATCCAGAACGCAAATCTTGTCTGCACGACTGGCTGCTGTTCCACTAGACTTGAACCATCCCTGTATTACATTCACCTAAATGGCGGCCATGTAACTCTATATAACCCCTTGTGGTAGATCGACTCACTCTGCTGCTCATAGAGGTAGACACAGGAACACTGTCTCTTTAAATTTTCCACTGGTTTATTGAGGAACAGCATAAATGAGGGCAGGGTTAGCAACAAAAACACAGCCTTTCTAGCCTGACAGGAAAACAAAACAAAAACAAATGGCACAGTCCGTGTTGCTGTTGGAATCTGCCCGCTCAGGAAACAAACATAAAAAAGGTTCAACTTTCCTTTTCCTCACACACAGCTCTGGGGCTCCCATCTCCTGGCACACCCAACACTGAATGAGACAGAAGGCTGTGTATTTATCCCCTGGACTCCACCCTGGTGTGGAGATATGGTGAATAGTCTCCTATCCACTCTTCGGAGGTTCACTAAACTTAGGCCTAAACAAGGCCAATTAACCCCTCTCAGCATTTAGTGTGCTGGAGAATATTCTTCAAATCATTGAACCTCAGTGATACATATCTCCCCTTCAGTACTTTGCCAGTGAGTTTGTGACACTCTGCAGAAGCCACTGTAGGACAAATGCCCAGCTGGCCATGGCTTTCACTGGCAACATCAGATATTTGGCAGGGGCAGCTTAACACCATTTTACAGGCTTCCTATGGAGGTGCATTATATTATACAGGCTGCCTATGGGGGGGTGCATTTTATTATACAGGCTGCCTATAGGGGTGCATTATACTATACAGGCTGCCTATGGGGGTGCATTATACTATACAGGCTGCCTATGGGGGTGCATTATACTATACAGGTGGCTTATGGTGGTGCATTATACTATACAGGCTGCCTATGGGGGTGCATTATATTGTACAGGCTGCCTATGGGGGTGCATTATACTATACAGGTTGCATATGGTGGTGCATTATACTATACAGGCTGCCTATGGTGGTGCAT
>VIAB01029525.1:18450-30144 GCA_009801035.1 Oophaga pumilio
TGGAGGCACGGGACATTTGGGACCGCAGTCAGGATGCCATTCAGACCTCCAAGGAGAGGATAAGATATTCCGCCGATGCTCATCAGTGCCCCGCTCCGACATTTCCTCCGGGCGACTTAGTGTTACTCTCTGCCCGGAACATCAGGCTGCGAGTAGAGTCTACTAAGTTGGCACCTCACTATTTGGGCCCCTTTAAGATCCTTGAGCAGGTAAACCTGTAGTCTACCGCTTAGCCCTTCCACCTTGCCTTGGTATCTCTGATACTTTTCACATGTCCCTTTTGAAACCCGTGGCCATCTCCCGGTTTTCCGAGTCCTCTGCCGGGACGTCGGATTCATCTACCGATGATTATGAGGTGAAAACCATTGTTGGGTGTTAGGTGGTGCGGGGCATAAAATGTTATTTGGTGGATTGGAGGGGTTGTTTGCCTGAGGATAGGTCCTGGAAGCCTGCCGAGTATGTTCACGCTCCGCAGCTCATCGCTGCCTTTGAGAGCAGTGAGGCCCAAAGAAGGGGGGCCCTAGGAGGGGGGTAATGTTAGGGTTCAAGTTACTGCTGCTGCACAAGGGGAGTCTCGAACCAGTCCCGCTGCGGTCCCCCATCCATCTCCGGCCGCAGTGGAGTCTGCTCAGCAAAGACGTCGGTCCCAGCATATCGCCCAGTCTAATACTGTGCAGAGACTTGCTGCTGCCTCTCCAGGTTCTGCTATTGTGGCCAGCACTGGTCAGTGGCAAGCAGACGTCTTTAGGACTAAGTCCTGCGTTTCCCCTTCTGAGCATGCCCAGGGTAAGATCTCTCATTGGAGATCAGGGGTCACATGCTCAGGTACTGCAGCAGCTCTTATTGGTCCACCAGGAAGGTCCTGAAACTACATGTGTTCTGGAACAGTTTCTCATTGGTCCTTTTCTGGCAGGTCCTGTAGATGCTACTATAAAAGGGTTGCATTCCCTGGCGGCCATGCGCTAGTATCAATTGCATTATGTGCTTTGCGCCAGTGTGATCATGCACGCATGTGGTTAGGGCTCAGCTGAAACAAGCCCCTAGAATACCGGCACCTCCGGTGAGGAGATTCGTATGCACGTGTTCAGGGCTTGGCTGAAATAAGCCCCTAGAATACCGGCTTCACAGGTGAGGAGTTGTTTGTTTGTGTTGCTGACTGCATGACCACGGACTGCTATCCGCACAGCAGTTAACTGTGTACCTGGACACAGTAGGGTTTCTCAGCGGCTCTGTGACGCAACAGGGTTCGCTTTAAAACGCTAGTCAGCGCCCTAGCATTTTACTTTGCGGCTCACTGAAGCTAAGTGAGTTCACCCTTATCGACATGTAGCGCTGTGGAATTCCCGCTAGCCGCTCTGTGAATTAACAGAGTTTGCACTAACTGCCACAGCGCGCTACGGCTTTTATTTTAACAGAGTTCTTTCCTTATGCCATCTTACTAGCAGCAGGCTCTGCCTGCACGTTGGGCACCGGGCTGCGAACGCACCTCTCTACATTATTTATTAGGTGCGTTCCGCAGACCCTAACAATAGGTTCCAGTGTTAGGTAGGCAGGGTAGGGTACTTCGCTCTAAACACTTCAGTGCAAGGGCTGCAGGCACTGTATGTGTGTATATAGATCATTGCCTACATCAAGAGGGTCCATTCCCTTCCTGTGTTCTGGTGCTGCTGCTACCTGTATGATATATTGGATGCATATATAGCTAGCCCCAGGTGTAATTGAATTATAGGCCACACATTTTTCTGTGTGGTATCTCTGTACCAGCTTATATCTGTGCATGCTCAAAGTTTGCCCAGTTTATGGCAGTTTCCTTTTTTTGTCTTGGCTATCATTGTACTTATATACAGCAGTATTTCGCAAAAAAATTAAAAAAATACAGGCTACACATTTGTCGTACAGGCATCTCTGTGGCAGCTCATATCTGTGTGCGTTTAAAGTTTGGCCAGTTAACGGCAGTATTATTTTTTTTGTCCTGAGTGTCAATGTACTTATATACAGCAATATTTACCCCCACCCAAATAAAGAAAAAAAACACACATTTGTCGTAGTGGTATCGCTGTGCCAGCTGATATCTGTGCACGCTCAAAGTTTCGCCTGTGTAGGTGTCACATCGCCATTGGACTTGGAGGCTGGTGTTCCTGCCTCGGCTGCTAGGAGGTGCTGGACTCCTTCGGCTGGTTATGCCGAGGATAGGAGGACTATATCCTCATTTGGTTCCCCTCCTTTGATGCCGGCCTCTGTCGCTGGGCATCGCCGTGATTCTCCTGTGGGTGATATTGGTGACAGAGAAGCGGTCCCTGCGCAGGCGTCTGGTGAGCGCAGGCTTCGCTCTTCTGTCAGAGGTGAAGTGATTGGTGCCAGTCGTGCAACACCATCTGGCCTGGTTCTGGGGGCGTTCCGGATGAGGTCATCAAGCTGTGAGCTTGTGAGAGATAGCCATGCCCTTCAAACACTTTGGAGCCTGTCCTGCAGGCCGCCAGATATAGTCTTGGTTTCCACAGTGTGCTACAGTGTTTTTTGCTACTTTATCTCTGACCTTTGCCTGGATTTCTGACTCTTCTACTGCCTGCCGATTTTGTACCTTTGCTGCCCGCCTGGTTTTAACTTTAATTTTGCCTGGATTTCTAACTCTTCTACTGCCTGCCTATTTTGTAACTTTGCTGCCCGCCTGGTTTTGATTTTAATTTTAGCCTGGATTTCTGACTCTTTGACTGCCTGCCGATTTTGTACCTTTGCTGCTCTCTCGTTTTTTGACCTTGACTCCTGACTACTCTTTCTGTCCAGTTTTTTATTCCCTTCCTAGCGTCCTTCCTGCTCAGGTCCACTGCTCTTATAGGCAGCTACCCCTTGGGCTTCGTTGTAATTCCAGATCCCTGTTTAGGGGTGAAGGATCTCGGGGTTTCTCAGGGTGCTGTCTTACCTGCAGTTCAGACCTGCAGCGGGCGGATGCCACAGTAGGCCGGTTTTCCTTTTTTGTCCTGGGTGTCACTGGACTTAGATTCAGCACTATGTTGCATTATTTTAAAAAACAGCCCACATTTTATAGTGGGGTATATCTGTAACATGCCTAATACATTCGTGTCTCTAAAATTGAGGTATTTTTGGCCTAAATTCCCTTTTTTTGCCAGTCTGTCACTCTCATTATATCCAGCACTCTTTTGCATCCAATAAAAAAATAAAAATATATTTTACAGTGTGGTATATCTGTGACACGCCTCATACGTCCGTGTGATTAAAATTTGGGGATTTTAGTCCGGTATTCCAGTGTTTTCCTGTCTGTTACTCCAAATATATAGAGCACTCTTTTCCTTTTTTTTAAAAAAACAGGCCACATTTTACAGTGTAATGTCTGTAAAAAGAATTTGGTTTAAAGTTGTTATGGCAGCTTCATGACTGTGTTAAATGCTCCAACTACTACCACCATCATCATCTTCCACCTAGAGGCAGTCACTGTGCAGATAGAAAGTCTGAGTAGCAGAGGGTGAACGCATAGGCCCTGTTGTACTCTGTCTTGTACTCTGTCTCTGTATTACGAAGGCTAAATCTTCGTGATGAAATCATGCCTGGAAGAGCCAGAGCAAGATTACGTGGAAGTTCACAGGGACAGGACTCACAACAACTGAAGCCTGGTGTTCCTGGGCAGGATTCTGACAAGCCCTCACCTACTAATAATTAACTGGTTGGCCGCTCACGTTTAAAAGGAGCCCATGCATTGTCTAGAACTGAAGATAGAGATTTTGACGTTTCGGCTGCATTTCAAGAGATGTCAATTGGAGAGCTTGGTGGTCAGAGATGTGACTTCTACACCACCACACGAACTGCTGCCTCTCCACCACCCGATGTGCCACACCCCCCACTTTCTATCTCTTTCCCATTCTCCCGCAGAATGAAAGTCTGCAAGGACAAGGTCCTCTCCTCTCTGTAACAGTCTGTAATTGTATTTTTTTTGGTTTAAACAATATTTTATACCTTTGTATGTAACCCCCTTGTCATGAACAGCATCATGAAATTAATGGTGCTATATAAATAACTAAATAATAATACTAATAATTTATGGGTGTTTCCTAGAGACAATCCATCAAACATGTTATTGAAGGATTTTTTTTATGACAACTCTGTTCAGCTGGGCACAAACTATGTCAAATTGGTAGCTATACCTCAGTGGGTGTTGGCACAGTGTCATGTTGCTTACAGTCCCCATATGTTATGTAGGTCCCTAATCTCACCTCTACTTCAGCAGCATGAAGAATTAATAGGAAAAGCATGTGGTATTGGTGTAGCTGTTGTTTTCTTGCTAAAGAAACTCAATAACATCAATTAAGTGGTTAGACGCACATGCAATGGAGAAATGGTAAAGATGACAATTGACAAATAGTTTCACATTTGAGGTAAAACACAATTCAACATTTTCCTTTAACTCTTACAACACATTATATTCAAATGCCTTGAAGAAAAAGATGAATATATTGTGAAACTAATAGGTATGAATAATTAATCACACCAATGATGTTATATAATTCTAAACATACACAACCAATCAGTGGTGAAATTATTTTCCACCGAAAATTTAAAGTATCAGACTAGTGTCATCTTGTGGAATGATGTGAGCCACAAAGCCCTTAAAATTGAAACTGTTGTGGATGTACTGTACAATTTTATCTTGAAATTTGGAAGTACATGCCCTCTATGCTTCTTACATTAAAGAACTGATTTACAAGATATGTACGGAGTCAGGATGACCGGTCCGTGGGTACCTGTGCTGCGTCCGTTCTGGATATGTTTTGGCTGCGCCCACTGTTTACCGGCAGAAGGATTAGGGGAACGAATAGGCCCCATTACACAGAACGAGGGGTTGTGTTTACACAGGGAACAAGCCAGGAAGCAGAGGGAAAAAAAAGAGAAGAAGTAGTGAGTCCCCTGCTGTGACCTTGTGAGCAGCAAGGTGGGCAGTGCAATATGCAACTGAAGCGCCGATGCTGCATCAAAATACAGCAGTCAAACAGACCTGGTGACCTAGAAGCAGGGGGCCAGCTTAAGAGAAAGCGAGCAAGACAGCAATGATTTTTTGCATGGACAAGCAGCGCATAGGAGGCTGAGTAGCATGCTCTGTCCTTAGAGCAGTGGCACTGCAAAGGACTGTTTCCATAGTCTCCTGCCACTAAAAGCAGTACTGCCATTTAGCAAGGCGCCGTTTGCCCAGTAACTGCCAGAAAGCGAGGCGTCGTACGCTCCAAGATCGTGAGTACAGCGCACATGCGCAGTAGAGAGATCAACATGTCCAACTTGGATAACCAATATTTATAAGCCACAGAGGAATGACAGAGGACGTTGGTGCCGTCAGTAAGGTACTCCATCAGCATCTTCTGAAACATTGCATTCCTTGTGACAGTACTCTGCGACTGTGTGTCAGGGTGATGAGAGGGTCTGTTATAACTCTACAAGAATTTTGCCATTGTTCCACTGCCTCTGCTGTATTTGAGTTGTGTCTCTCTCACCTGAACTATTTGGTTGGCCAACGAACTGTGTCCTCTGCCGCCAGTGTTTGAGATAGTAATTTTATTAATAATTCCACTATAAGGGCCCTATGGTGATGCAACATTTTAGTACACCTGTCTGCCTCCGGACTAAGAGATATAAAATTATCCGATTACCATGGGTCTAGAAGTGTCAAAAATCAGTATTGCCTTCTGTCATCCAAAATTTTGAGAGCGCGAGGGTCACGGGAAAGGCAGCATAGCATAAAGTCAGCCCAATGCGTCCCAGACTGCTAAGAGGCAAGACTTCCGTGAGGTCACCAAGGGGACGGCTGAACATACTGTTCTCCTCCTCCTTGTCCTCGGGCCTACAAAACTTACAACAAACCTCAGTAAGATCATAGTACAAACATCATTGTAAATACCTTCTTGTAAATACACCCCTGTATTTTGTATCTCCCCCACCTCATTTTAGATTGTAAGTTGTCACGAGCAGAATTGTTTTGTTTGGGTTTAATTATTGGATTATTGTTATAGTTGTTATTTAGGACTGTTGTGTTTGAAACTGTTGAAATGTAAATGTTTTCGCTCTATAATAACTCTCAATATTCAAATTAGAACACAGATAAGCAGGATGGAGACGTTAATTATGGTGTCATTGACGCTCACCCTCTTGGTGGAATTCTCAAAGTTTTGGATGATGGTACACATGTCAGACATCCATGTTCACACATCAGATTTTATGTGTGAAGACAGAACTGAATACCAACAACCTTGTTGTTGCTGGTAGATTAGTAACCAACTGCCCTCTACTGCTCAGAAATCGTTTCCTACATCTGCAGTGTAGAGTTCCAAGGCCTTGAGGCATCACACACCAGTTGGTGAGCCAGAAGCAGCAAGCACTTCTGAATCATGGCAAGGGCGGATGAAGCTGCAGCTGATTTTCTAAAATGGTATTTAGAGCGTTGTATTTTTACCAGCAGATCTGCCAGCTTTGTGCCACTTTTTAAAAAACAATGATCAATTAGGTTAAGCGCATGAGCCAAGCATGGCACGTGTGTGAGCTCGCCTCGCCAAAGAGCAGCCACCAGGTTCCACCCATTGTCACACACAGAAACATGCCTGGCTGTGGGTTCAGTGGTCTCATCCACCGATATGCCTGCTGTTTCAGAGCTGTCCACAAACTCTTCAGCATTGTGGCGTTAGTCACAGAAGCATATTAGCTTCAGCACAGCCTGTTCCCGCTTTGATTAGGCAGTGTTGCAGGCCTTCCAGCTTGTGACTGATGTGCTAACTTTTGGAGCTGGAGGCTGAAGAGGAGGCGAAGGAGGAGGAGGAAGTGCAGGAGCCATACACTGTGGGGGCAACCCAGATTGACATAGGGCACCCAATACTCTGTGTTTGTGAGGACGGACACCATTCCAAGGTCTGAATGTGTCTCGGATTACACTATATTAACCCTGCATACCCTCAGTGAGATGTATCGTTCCTGACCACAGGCACTTGTCCACGTGTTTGTGGTTAGGTGGACCTTCCAAGTTCCAGCATTGTGGAGGGCATGGGTAATGTTGTGGGACATGTGCCTGTGTAATGCTG
The DNA here is from genome assembly GCA_009801035.1 of Oophaga pumilio. Classification (NCBI taxonomy): domain Eukaryota; kingdom Metazoa; phylum Chordata; class Amphibia; order Anura; family Dendrobatidae; genus Oophaga; species Oophaga pumilio. The sequence goes on from VIAB01029525.1 coordinate 25,521, forward strand.
GGACGGCACACCGAAACAAATATTCCCGCATGTTCGTGGCATCGGTGTAATCATCGACTCTGCCCTCTCTTTCAAACTACATATCAAAGCCCTTGCCTCCTCCTGTCCATTACAACTCAAAATCATTTCATGGATCCATACATTACAAGAAACTTAAAAAATGTTTGTACACACCCTCATGATCTCCCGCCTCGAGTATTGCAACCTTATACTCTGTACCCTCCTTTCTAGCACTGTTGCACCACTCACATCTATCCAAAACTCTGCTGCAAGAGTAATCCAACTGTCAATCTGTTATTCCACAGCCTCTCCTCTCTGCCATGCCCTTCACTGTCTTGCTATTTCCCATAGGCTACATTTCAAAACCCTAAATATGACATACAAAGCCTTCCCCAAACTGTCTCCTCCATACATCTGTAACATGGTCTCAAAATGTCCAACTGGGTCATGACTTTTTCCACGCAAACACAGTGTGCCGTTAAGCAAGATGTAATGTCCCTGCCCACAATCACTTGTCCACGTGTCCGTGGTTAGGTGCACTTTCCCTGTACCTGCATTATTGATGGCACGGGTAATGTTGTGGGACACGTGCTTGCTTGTCTAATATTGTGATGGCAGACTGGGAGAAATAGTGCCGGGTGGGGACCGATTACCTTGCTACGGTCACTGCCATCAGGTTGTGGAAAGCTTCCGTATTCAACGAGCCTAAAATGCAACATTTCCATCGCAAACAGATGAGAAATGTGTGAATTTAGTACTGTGGTGTTGGCTGCATATTTCCACTTGCGTTCAAAGGACTGGGGTATGGACAACTGAACGCTGCGTTGGGGCAAGGATGTGGACGTGATTGTTAATGGTGCTAGTTGAGTTTGTGTGCAACTACAGATGCAGGGCAAGAGGCATCTTTGCTTGCACCATGGACAGGGGATTGGCTTGCACACACAACATCGGAAGAAGCAGTATTATCACCCGCAGAAACTGTTCATGGAGCCTAGTGTTCAACCAACAAAGTCAGGTACTTTGCTGCCATGTGCCTGATCATGCTGGTGGTGGTAAGGATGGTAGTTTTGCTACCCCTGCTGATGTGGGCAAGGCCGGTGGTGCAAACGGCCTTTTTGATGTTATTGGCAGGGTCTTTTTGAAAAACAACAATACTGTTAGAGGGACATTCATTGCCTTCCTCTCCCACACCACCTCCTGACCTTGACACCTGTCTTTCGGTGTTCCCCAAGGCTCTTTTCTAGGACCCCTACTCTTCTCCATCTACACCATCGGCCTGGGACAGCTGATGTAGTGGCATGGTTTGCTATATAATTACTGCGCCGATGACACGCAGATCTATCTATCTGTACCTGACATCACCTCCTTACTGACCAAAATCGCATGTCTTCTCGCTATATCATCCTTCTTTTCTTCTTGCTTTCAAAAAGTGGACATGGACAAATCAGAATACATCATCTTTCAAGCATCTCACACTGAGTAGACATGAGAGCTGTGTATGCATCATTCGGTACCACTTTAGTAAGAGGGTAACTTAGCCCTAGAGAAAATTATTTTCCAGACATTCATGGCCTTTTTTGCACATTTTTGGCAGCTGTGATCTTCATCTTCTTGGTGTGGATGTGGCAAATTTCAAAGTCGTCATCAATACCATCATCGTCCAGATCTTGTAAAGACAAAATCTGGTGTTTCCAAGGGTCGTGGTTATATACGTTTAGTGGCATTCCGTTAACAGTGTTCGTTACACTATGCCAAATAATTTTCCACTGGGACATTTGGATCTTATTGTTAATATGAATGGGTGAAGATAAAGAATCTTGTGCCACGGGTGTGTGTATAGTTAAGGACGGTGCATTCCTCTTTAAACTTAGTTTTTCACGAGCATCCATCAGTTTGTTTGGTTTGCCTCCGACACTGATCTGTTTTCTCTAATTCAGCATCTCACGAACATGTTGCGCTTTGCCCTTTATACCGACACATGCATGTTTGGCAACATATTTTGGATGGGCATTTCATAGCCCGAGTCTGACACGCGCATCTGTTACACAGATCTTCTGACGGGCATGAAACCGATTCTGGTAATTGATGGTGGCTAAACGATGAATCATTGTAGGCTGTATCCTGGATCTCATAGCATCCATAGCCACTGCTATTATAATTCATGTACTTTCCCATTCCTGTCATCACCATGCCCCTTTTCCTGATCACTTTATCCAATGATTTGTCCGCCATATTTTTTCTAAAAACCTGCACCTTCCCAGCAGCAACTGTGTAAGAAACCATGTTACAGTTTTGCAAGATGTTTATGATGCCCCTAAAAAAAAATGTAGACACTTTGTTGATATCTACCCCCAGGGGGACATGTTTGCCAGCCAGCATTCGGGCATTCCAAGTGTAGGAGACCCGCTCCTTTAAATTGGGCATAGTTTTTAAACAGGCCTTCCTCCACGGCTCATCATCCACCGCCTCTAGATCACCATTGGTAACGTGTTCTGTGCTGCTACAGCCATTGTCAAAATCCTAACAAGGGTGGGTGTTTTTCTGGGTGTTAAATACTTGTTATGGAAAAGGTTAAGGTGTACCCCACAGGGGAAAATGTTTGCCAGCCAACACACTTAGTGTATGGGCATTCCAAGTGTAGGAGACCCGCTCCTTTAAATTGGGCATACTTTTTAATCAGGCCTTCCTTCACGGCTCATTGTCCCCTGCCACTAGACCACCAGGGTTAACATGTTCCGTGCTGCTACAGCCATTGTCAAAATCCTAACAAAGGTGGGTGCTTTTGCTGGGCATTAAACAATTGTTATGGAAAAGGTTGAGGTGTACTCCACAGGGCAAAATGTTTGCCAGCCCATACACTTAGTGTATGGCCATTCGATGTCTAGGCGACCCCTACTTTTTTATGGGACATTTTTTGTTAAGAGGCCCTCCTCCATGTTTCTTGCATGGGGGGATTGGGGTTATTGGGGTGCATATGACTTGGTAGCAGGGCAGCCCTTGCAGTCGATGCATAAGAAAAGGGAATGGGAGTACAAAATGAATATTGTGAAGTGGATCCTCCTGTGCCCATCCAGTATGTGGGTTCAAAGGCTTATTGGGGTGCATATGACTTGGCAGCAGGACAGGCCTTGCAGTCGATGCATCAGAAAAATGAGTGGGAGGACAAAAAGTATCATGTGAAGTTAATTTTCCTGGGTGCATCCAGTACCTGGGTTCTAAGGCTTATTGGGATGCATATGAATTGGTAGCAGGGCAGGCCGTGCAGTCAATGGAAAAAAAAAAACAGACTGGGAGTACAAAATGAATAATGCAAAGTGGATTTTCCTGTGCCCATCCAGTATGTTGGTTCCAAGGCTTATTGGGGTGCATATGACTTGGTAGCAGGGCAGGCCTTGCAGTCAATGCAAAAAAAACAGAATGGGAGTACAAAATGAATAACGTGAAGTGGATTTTCCTGGGCCCATCCAGTACCTGTGTTCAAAGGCTTATTGGGATGCATATGACTTGGTAGCAGGGCAGACTTTGCAGTCAATGCATAAGAAAACAGAAAGGGAGGACAAAATGCATAATGTGAACTGGATTTTCCTGGGCCCATCCAGTACCTGTATTCAAAGGCTTATTGGGGTGCATATGACTTGGTAGCAGGGCAGGCCTTGCAGTCAATGCATAAGAAAACAGAATAGGAGGACAAAATGAATAATGTGATGTGGATTTTCCTGTGCCCATCCAGTATGTTGGTTCAAAGGCTTATTGGGGTGCATATGACTTGATAGTAGAACAAGCCTTGCAGTCAATGCACAAGAAAATAGAATGGGAGTACAAAATGAATAATGTGAAGTGTATTTTCCTGTGCCCATCCAGTATGTTGGTTCAAAAGGCTTATTGGGGTGCATATGACTTGGTAGCAGGGCAGGCCTTGCAGTCAATGCAAAAAAAACCCAGAATGGGAGTACAAAATGAATAATGTGAAGTGGATTTTGCTAGGCCATCCAGTACATGGGTTCAAAGGCTTATTGGGGTGCATATGACTTGGTAGCAGGGCAGGCTTTGCATTCAATGCAATATTTTTTTATGGAAGCCCTCCTGGACATCTTGTGAAAGGGGTATTGGGGTGTGTCGTAATTCTTGGCAGCCCATCCACTCACAGCATAGGCTTTAAAAATTTAGGAGACTCACTGTTTAATAATGGCCCTTTAAGCAGATTAATGCTGCCTGATGCCCCTGTAAAATTAGGCTCTGTGACTTTGAGTCCCTCCTTCATAAATGAAAAAATATGTGTCTGCTTATGTGTCACACACCACATGGCCAGTTAGGGATATGACAAAAGAAAAAGCAGTCAGCTTACCCTAATCTAAGTAGACGAAAACCAATCCTGACACGGATCCAGGCAGAGCAACCAGACAATCATAGAAAGGAAAAAAAAATCCAGCGTTGGTTGGAAGGATAAAAAATTAGATTTTATTAACTGGTTATTTTAAAAAAGGAAAATCATTTTCCATAGAATTTTTCAGGCAGATACAGCTCCATATAGATAGAAGGAGACAGATCAACCCGTTTCGACGTTAGTCTTTATCAAGATGTGACTAGTGTTGAGCATTCCGATACTGCAAATATCAGGTATCGG
>VIAB01029526.1:14541-25676 GCA_009801035.1 Oophaga pumilio
ATGTTAGGGGTCGAGTTCTTGCTTCTGCACAAGGGGAATCTCGAACCATCTCTGCTGCGGTCTCACATCCATCTCCGGCCGCAGTGGACTCTGCTCAGCAGAGACGTCGGTCCCAGCGTCTCGACCAGTCTAACACCGTGCAGAGGATTACTGCTGCCTCTCCAAGTTCTGCTATTGTAGCCAGTACTGGTCAGCGGCGAGCAGACGTCTTTGGGACTAAGTCCTGCGTTTCTCCATCTGAGCATGCCCAGGGCAAGATCTCCCATTGGAGATCAGGGGTCACATGCTCGGTTACAGCAGCAAATCCCATTGGTCCGCCAGGAAGATCCTGAAACTGCTTGTGTTCTGGAACAGTTTCTCATTGGTCCTTTTCTGGAAGGTCCTGTAGCTACTACTATAAAAGGTGCACATGGCCACTCGGCCATGCACTAGTATCAATTGTGTTATGCACTTTGCGCCAGTATGATCATGCACGCTTGTGGTTAGGGCTCGGCTGAAATAAGCCCCTAGAATACCGGCACCTCCGGTGAGGAGATTTGTATGCACGTTTTCAGGGCTTGGCTGAAAAAGCCTCTAGAATACCGGCTACTCCGGTGAGGAGTTGCGTATTTGCGTTGCTGACTGCATGATCACGGACTGCTATCCGCACAGCAGTTGTCTGTGTACTCCTGTGGAGTTAACCTGACACAGTCTCTATCTCTGCGTCACTACCTCAGCGACTCTGTGGTGTAACAGAGTTCGCTTATACCGCCATATAGTGCCACAGCATCTATGTTTGCAACTCTGTGAAGTAACAGAGTTCGCTTATACCGCCATCTTACTAGCAGCAGGCTCTGCCTGCACAGTGGACCCCGGGCTGAGAACGCACCTATTATTTATATTTATTTGGTGCGTTCCGCCAGCCCTAGCAGTACCTTTCATAGCCCCTGACCTCTCACCTTTGATGCAAAGGATGTATGCAAATCACAGCTTTCCGGTCCGATGGGCGGGGCTTATTCTCCCCCCCATGGTGTTTCCGCACGTGCGCATTGAAAAGGACTCTCGTGCATGCACAGTATGCTTTGCCCAACTGTGGGCAAAGCCTAAAATCAGTATAGCGCATGCGCCGGTATTTTTCATCACTTTCTATGCAAGCTGTCTGTTACTGGACGCCGGAAATCTTACTGAAGCCTTCAGTAAGATTTCCGGCATCCTAGAACTGACAGCTTGCCTTGGAAGACTTCCGGGGCATAGAAAGTGATGAAAAATACTGGCGCATGCGCAATACTGATTTTAGGCTTTGCCCACAGTTGGGCAAAGCATACTGTGCATGCACGAGAGTCCTCTTCAATGCGCACGCGCGGAAACACCATGGGATCTGTGACATTCACAGATGTAGATACGTACGGCAAGCCGAGGACGGAGGGTGGAGAAGGAGAATAAGCCCCGACCATCGGACCGGAACGTGGCAATTTGCATACATCGAAAGACAGATTAAAAAGGTATTTTTGCATCAAAGGTGGGGGGTCAGGGGATATGAAAGGTACTACTAGAATACTTATGTGATGCACAATTGAGTGATATCTGTACCTGATATCACAAAAAATGGGTAACAGATTCCCTTTAAACGTAGAGAATACTTCTGGATACACGAACTGCAAACATTAACCCAAAAAGGTTTAAATGGGGAATACGACCTACTTTCTTTTATTTAATAGCATTAATTGTGAACACCAGGCCTTTGGAAATACAACCAGACTGTACTGGAAAAATTGAGTTACCTCAAAGAAACGACCATTAAGCCCAAATATGGAAAAGTACAAATATAATATTTATTTCAACATATATAAATTAGTACAAGGACAAAAAATGGCAGAGACATGACAAGGAGAAATGGGAGTCCAACCAGAGCACTTCAGAACATGTCAGAACAACTGACCAGATACAGTCCAGCAATAGTCAACTATACAGAAAAATTCAAGCATATAGAACAACAGTGAATGTGTAGTTGAATTGAAAATAGACCCTACCAGGAATATATATAAAAAATCAAATAGCCTGTATAAGTAGCACACATAGTAGCATAATAGCAGAAAATCACAGACTGAGTGATATAAAGTATGGCTGCAGCGGTAATAATTGCCTAGTGGAAATATGTATATTGGCCAAAATATAAAGGCAATAACTCATATAGATGGCAAAGGTAGTGACATAATAGCCACACACAGTATGAAGTCACAGAGTAGTATTAATTGCCTAAAAAGGTTATTTATGTGTGTATAATGGTCATCAGATAGTACGACCGGCAATCTATAGAAATGGCAGATATCATAGCATAGTAATAGAGAAAATAAACCACGCATAGTGTGATAGCGCTGCAGCAGTCATGATTACCTGGAGGGTAGTGACAAGCTGGGACGGTAACCTGGGTCAGGAGGAAAGCCCGACGCACGTTTCGGATGCACGATCCTTCATCGGGGGCATGTGGAGGCACGGAGCACACGAGCTTAAAAATGATTAAACCGGAAGTGGATCAGAAGCCGACCCGGAAGTGACGCATCCGTAACCACAGAGACGGCAACGCTGAATGGCGGCGACGTCAGAGACCCAAGGATCGCAAGGCAACCCAGAGGTATCTAGAGACGCCGCCCACCATCCAGTGCAGCAGCATGTGGCACGGATGCGTCACGGGCAGACACTGAACCACCCATGTGTATGGTAGTAAAGACAAGAGATGTCTAATGATGTGAATCAATGGTGTACATATAGGGGGGTCATGGGTAAGGTAGTATATATATATATATAGATATAAACATGGACAAATGACAATCATAAAAACAACAAATAAGGAGAAGTACAAAACAATGTGAAACATATAACATGCAATATGTGAGACCGCGAAAGCAATATAAACATGTGATAACCAATTATATATATAGATATATATGTACATATATAGATTAAGAATACATAAATCATAAAGTGTAACAACACAAATAATATTGATCAAGAGACAAAAATAAAAACAAAACATAACAAACAATTGACATAAATGTACATCAATAAATAAAAATAAAAAAGAAGAAGATGTGCAGCAACTTCAGCCATCCATATAAAGTGTAATAGACTAAACGGTGAGAAGGGAATACCTGAAATGTAAAAACAATAAAATCAATGACATGAAAAGAAATGCAATAAGGAGCTCACATGCAGAACAGGTGACGATCACAAAAAGGGCACGAAGCTCAGATTTTCGTTAAGGCCCTCCTAATGTTGTAGCAATTTTCTCGGATGGGTTTTTTCTGTTTTTGCAGCTTAAGGATGGCTTGTTTCACCTGCATGGAGAGCTCTTTTGACCGCATGTTTGCTTCACAGCTAAACCTTCCAAATGCAAACACCACACCTCAAATCAACACCAGCCCTTTTATCTGCTTAATTGAGAATGATATGATGAAGGGATTGCCCACACCTGTCCATGAAATAGCCTTGGAGTCAATTGTCCAATTACTTTTGGTCCCTTTAAAAACAGGGTGGCACATGTTAAGGAGCTGAAACTCCTAAACCCTTCATCCAATTTTAATGTGGATACCCTCAAATGAAAGCTGAAAGTCTGAACTTCAACTGCATCTGATTTGTTTTGTTTCAAATTCATTGTGGTAATGTCTAGAACCAAAATTAGATAAATGTTGTCTCTGTCCAAATATTTATGGACCTAACTGTATATGCTTGAATTTTTCTGTATAGTTGACTATTGCTGGACTGTATCTGGTCAGTTGTTCTGACATGTTCTGAAGTGCTCTGGTTGGACTCCCATTTCTCCTTGTCATGTCTCTGCCATTTTTTGTCCTTGTACTAATTTATATATGTTGAGATAAATATTATATTTGTACTTTTCCTTATTTGGGCTTAATGGTCGTTTCTTTGAGGTAACTCAATTTTTTCGCATGCTATATGCGACTGCCCTTATTACTCCATGAAACAATTCAGCAATGTATTTTTTGCATATTGATATTCATCACCACTTTTTTTTGCTGATCCTATCTATGAGCTGTTTTTCTCAGACTATACTGGAGTATTGTGCCTTTGATGTTATGTTACTGTTGTGTTCATTATGGCTGCAGACATTGTACCTACATATAAATGATATAATCTTTAAACTGTTGATTTGAATTCATCAATTTATGATACTACATGCATTACTAACTTTATATATCCTTATTTCAGAGCTGCCTGTATTGAGTGACATCCCTTGATTCTATGCCATGTGTTCCTTCCCTTTGGACTTCCCATTTCCCTATTCCTCCCTCTCGACTGCTCCGCTTAGGATTCTACTAGTCATATAGCGCACAATATTGTGGGATTATTTTATTATATATAGCTCATAAACTTTGTGGAATGCACAGATCTATGGACGTCACATCAGTTGGAACGCAAGCGTCCATATATCGACGCCCCACTTAACTTACGTCACATGGAGATCGCTACCCGCAGTTGGAATGCACATTGTCCCACTCATGGTGGAACGCAAGACATATCCGTTTTCACTCTTTCTGCGATATGTCATATCCAGCAGGATACTTCCGGTCCAGATAGCACCGGCCTTTTCTCTATTGGCTTACATGTACCCGCCTGGGCTTAGAAATATGGCTACGGACGTACACTCTACATGAGACAAATGGTGGCTACCACGTCCCATTAGAGATCTGCAATACGCACCAGAAAGCCTCACACATTTGACATTATAACGGCTATAATAGACAACAGGTACTCGGTATTTACCATTTCATTCTTAAATATATGTTTTACCTTTCAGACAAAGCAATAGTACTTATTAATAAGTCTGAATATATTGAGCTGCTAGCCTCAGGTGTGTGTAACATTAGTTACCTTGAGTAACCTCTTTTTACATGTTATTATACTGTTACTTTGGATCATTACATGTTGCCTTATAATACTGTTGACAGGAAGGTGACGGGCATTTCCCTTTTCATATCCGACGCACTTGTATATCACAGCAGTCGGGTAGTCATTCACCTTTTCCTTCCCGTCCATATTATTTATATTGCGAAGAATTATGTTTATTTATGGAAGAATTTCAATATTTAATTTATGCTTATATTCTCTGCAATGAATCTATACTATAATGTAGAATATATATTTAATTATGGTTGTCCCATAGTTTTTTTCTCGCTTTTTGTTTTGAACATGATTTTCTTGAACATGATTTAATTATGAGGGGATTAATTATCTCATTATCATTATTGTTTACATATTGTACCAACTTTCTTGTAGTACACTGATGAAGGTCACTGTTAGATGATCGAAACGTTTATCCATTGTACTGAATAGTGTGGAATTGTACCACTTTGGACCACATTAAAGTGTCATTTCATCCATTTTGAGTGCCAAGTTTTATTCAGTTAAGTATTTACTTGAGCACCAAGAAATCAGGCTGTGTCATGTATTTCACTTTCACATTGCTCAATACTAACACGTGGAATCACAATGGGAGACCATGCATGCACAAATATCTTGTACTTCAATTCATCAGGTATTAGTGGATCACAATGTTACAATACAAGTTTTGTGATCCAACATACATCCTCTATGGACGTATGTTAATTTTTAAAAATGTATTTTATTTAAAATTAAAATGAAGGTTAAATTTTACTACACATCCTTTTCCCATGTCTTCATCCCTTTTCCTTCGCTGCTTTTTTCTATGTTTTTTATGGTGATCTGTTCTCAGAAGTTCATCAAAGTTGGCAGTGTTAAGGGTATGCCACACTAAGCGAGATCGCTAACGAGATCGCTAACGAGATCGCTAAAACGTCACTATTTTGCGATCTCGTTAGCGACGTCGTTGTGTGTGGCATGTAGCAACGATGTGGCCCCTGCTGTGATGTCGCTGATCGTTCACTAGTGTTCTGGACCGTTTTTTGATCGTTGGCGTCCCGCTGGTGAGCCTATATCGCTGTGTTTGGCACCTTTTGCGAACGACGAGCGACCTCGTTTGTGACGCATATGACAGCGACGCAGGCGGGACTAGGGTTTTTTAGCATCACGGAGTGGATCGCAATATCTGTAGGTTCTCTTTTGCGTCACAGAGAGGATCGCAGCAGTTGCAAAGCAGGCTAGCAGGATGCAGAGAGCAGGAGCGATGCTGGAAATTCCTATGAATCAGAAGCGCTCAGTACATGCTAATGACAGATCCTAACGACCGCCAAAGTAGTTAAAGAGATCGCTGACCGCTGATGTGTCGTTTATGAGATCTCCTGTTTGGCAGCTACTAGCAACCTAAAAGCGATCACACCAACGATCACGTTAGCTTGCGTCGTTATCGTGATCGCTAACGAGATCGCTAAGTGTGGCAGTACCTTTACTTGCATTCCTCCAGACTTTGTTACTGTCACGTACAAGATAAAAATCTTTTCATGGCCTGTTCAAATCCCATCTGTATTTTACAATAATACCTCTCTTATCTGTAATTCATCTATGGTGAGGTGTTGCAGTAGGTATAGCATATGACAGGCATTTAGTCAGCGATTATTGAATTACAAATTAAATTATAAGTCTTCCTGTTGTTTTTTCCATGGACTCATTAACCGATTCATGTTTTTTTTTCTGTAATCTGTACTCAGAAATTCATCAAAGCTGCCAGTGTTACTTGAGTCCCTCCAGTCTTTGTTGCTGCCACGTGCAGGAAAAAAATATTTTCCGAGCCGATTCAAATCCCTTCTATATTCTACAATAATAACGCTCTTATCTGCAATCAATGTAGAGTGACGTGTGGCAATAGGTATAGGGTATGACAGGCATTTAGTCAGGGATTATTGCCCTATAAATTCTAAGCCTTCCTGATGCTGTTTTTTTCATGGACTCATTGACTGATTCATGTTTTGTACTCAGAAATTCATCAAAGCAGGCAAAATTAACAGATTTAATGTGTCCATTCACAATTTCTCTGTAGCATCTGTATGTAAGAGGTAGTGGTGGGACACTTTACACTACTGAAGCTGGAATTACCACTTCTGATCACTTGAGTGCTTTGTTTCCTTCTTTTTCTGGGTGCTTCTTTAAGCATGTTTCGTGCCATTGTCCTGTGGGAAGAACTATGACCTCAGATACAAACCCAGCTTTCAGACCCCTCGCACTAAATTGCAACCCAAAATCCTTTGGGAATCTTCACATTTCATGATGCCTTGCACACAGTCAAAGCACCTAGGGCAAGAGGTAGCAAAACAACACCTACATTAATTTGAACCTTTACCATATTTGTCTGTAACTACTGTGATCTTTTATTTTTAGGCCTCATTCCATTTATAGTAAACAGTAGAATTATGTGTTGTTTACCAATAAACTCTATCTTGGTCTCATCTGTCCACAAGATGCCTGCTGGTCCTCTAAACATAGTGTGGGCCTCCTCCTGTTACTTTATAAATTGTGAGGGCCGCCTGCTGGCCCACCAAGTTTCAAACAGTACAAAATGCAAAAAAGAAAATTTGTCAACCTCAGATGGATAAATTATATTGCAGTATATAAGCAAAGCATAGCCGGCTGCTGGCCCTCCAGAAATGCTTTGTGAGGGCTGGCTGCTGGCCCTGGAAAATTAGAGTGAGGGCCGTCTGATGGCCCTCTGATAATAGTGAGGGTCATTTGCTGGCCCTCTAACAATAGTAAGAGCCGCCTGATCGCCCTCTACAAATAGTGATGGCTGCCTAATGGCTTTAAAAAAAAGTATGACTTTCAGAGTCCCTCCTTCATAAATTAAACAGGATTGTGCATGACATTATACCTGAGGAAGACTCTAAGAAGTCAAAACTGGTTGTGTTCTAGTTTTAAATAAAAATCATCCTTTAATCTGAACATCGAGTTCCATCACCATCCTTCAGGAGCACATATTGCTGGGAAAAATATTCACCAAGTGTTATAGCCTATGAAAGCACTGTCTAGTGCTTTCACTAGTTCCCAGATCTTTGCAGCAAACTGAATGGAAAGGGGAATGGAGTGATCCATGGATTGGATCTACATGCAGTATCTCAAGACACCAAAAAGGTGGGTGGTTTCACACTGAGTATATATCTTTAGAAACCAACTACTACACTTAGAAACCTGCGCTTCCCATTTCTCTCCCTATAATCCCTTCTTGTTTTATAAAAGTACATTTCCTGTAGAATGTTTTTTTACCATTGAAAGCCATGCAAACATGCAAAAACACAGTAAAAACACTAAGTCCGGAGGACCACTTTTTTTCTCGTATTTATTTTGCCGTATATAATCATGAAAAAAAATGTTTCTTAACATTTTTTTCAGTCAAATCCATTTTAACTGCAATTTTGTTGTGTATGTTTTTTTGTCAGTCCATAAAAGTGGCGTAATACTCTGACAACATTGTTCCCAGCAGCGACCTAGGATTCAGAGATGCTTCCAGGGGTTGTCCCCATGTTGTTCCCATGCCATTTCAGTGTTTTCAGCATTTTTAGACCCCCTCTAGACCTTCAGGGGGGGTGCTGGAAAAATGCTCGAGTTTCCCATTGACTTCCATTATTCTCGTTACTTGGGTCGAGCACCCGAGCATTATGATTTACTCGACTTGAGTAACAAGTACCCTAATATTTTTGTGCTAGCTCATAACTAACAATGACCCAAAACACAACTTTAGTTTATATTCAGGCTATGTGATCAAAAAGGAAGAGGTTGGAGTGCTGCATCCAATGAGGAGGCTTCCACAATCAACAGACCTCAACCGAATTAAGATAGTTTGTGATGAGTTGGATCACAAAGTGAAGACAAAGAAGTTAGTCAGCACCTGTGGGCACTCCTTTAAGACTGTTGGAAAGTGATACTAGATGACTACCTGATAAAATTGCTTGAGAGAATACCAAGGGGGTGTATAGCTGACGTCAAAGTAAAATGGGAAACTTTGACAAATGTAAGGTTTAACTCATATTCTGCTTTGCTTCATAAATGTTTCTTTACATATGTGTAGCTTTGTGCTTTTGCTGCCTTCAGTCTGACTCTAGAATATACAAATTCTAATAAGAACAAGGAAAACCATTGCATGAACAGGTCCATATTTTTAGATGGTATTGTAAGTCCCAACGTTTCTCTGTGTTTTTATATATTTTTATGTTTTCTAGGGATTTTTATTTTATGATAAGTATTCTCATGTACTATGACTGCCAGAACCCCAATTTTCTTTTAGAGTAAAATGCCTTCACAGTGTGTGTCTGCACTGCGGTGCTCCTGGTTATCTGCTTTTCAGTGAACTGCAACACTGTGCTGTTCACTTAATGGGATTGTGTTGTAGTTTGCTACACATGTGGCAGGGACTTGAGAAAAAGGACCTCAGACTCTTTGTTGTCTGAGCCAGGGATTGAACCCCACCGACCATATTTTTGCATTCTCTTATCATTCTTTCCTTTTATTCCAATTTAAATATAATATTATTGGCCACAATGTTAAAAAGATTGTTTGGTCATATGATATTAAAGACCTCTCCTTTAGATATCGGATCGGTAGGGTTTCGACAACCACCAATCAGCTGAATAGGAGCTGAAGTGCAGTACCCAACACATTGAAGAGAGCTACATAGTGCATCTACATTCATCCTCTACATCTGTCCACCACCAAAACTAATAACAGCTGATTGGTGGGAGTGACAGATGTCAGATCCCCACTGATATGATATTGATGATCTAGCCAACATCAATAACATCAATGTCATATGTACAGATAAACTGTTTAAAAGTAGGAACAATTTGATAACAATTTTGTAGCAGAGAACTAAAATGTGCACTTTTGTAATGCATTCACAGTTTACATATTGTTGGATACATGACTTGTATATTGTCAAAAGAGCTATTGTGATAATGCAATATTTGGAAATTCCTAAGCATGTCATTTCTTAGTATAATCACACTAAAATTTTACTAATGAAAAAAAAAACGTTACTTTAAATAAAAAGACCTTTGTGAAACCCCTTTTTCCTTACATTAATTGTCATGTGTCCATTAAGAAATTTGTTTTACAACTTGTTATGCAACTAGGTCTCCAATGTGGTCTAGTTAAAACAGCATTTCCACCAATGTCTCCAATGTGTTCTTGCCCTTTAAGCTGCCAGCCATCAATTAGAGAGCACTAAGACTTGGAAGTCTTTCTATAATCAGTTTTCTTGTTGTTTCCTATGAACCGCTGACTATTCCTGTTTACACATGTGTAAAAGAAGAAATGAATAAAGAACTATTGATGTAGAACAACTCCAATTCTCTCTTGGCGCTTGAAAGCAACGACAAGCCTGTGTTATGTTTGCTGTTTGTGTTGACACACCGAGAAGTTGAGGTTTTACCCAGGGCCCGAGCAAATAATAATAATGAGGAAAGGAATTATATTAGACAGTCAAATTTAAATGCAAATTGGTGCACCACAGAGGCTGGATGCAAATAAATTTAAATGAATATTAAACGGCTTCATAAATTGATATGCTAACATTCTGTGCAATGCAGGGCATTGAGTCTAATTTCACCATTACACAAGGGCGAATTATGGGTGCCTTATTGTTTAGTGATCATATTTAAAACAGAAAAAAACAGAGTAGAGACCAAGATTATAAAAATCCTTTCAATTAGAAATATATTTTGATGTGTATGTGTGTTTGTGTGAGTGTGTGTGATGTGTGTGCGCTTGTGTGCATGTGTGTGTTATGTGTGATGTGTGTGTATTGTAGTTGTCAGAAACATGTCTCCTATACCTGAGAGGTGTAGCTAGGATTTTCTTTTTCTGGGGCAGAAATTAAGCTCGATTATATAACAATGTGCCTGAGTACCTGGACTAAGGCAGAATGCTCCAAGCATCGAGGGCATACATGACCAGGGAAGACACGACATAGTCAGGAACTAAGTCAAGGGTGAAAGTCAAAGGAAGAATGACAGATTCCAGTCAAACAATCTAAACAGCAAGACAGATGTAATATCCAGGAGATGGATCAAGTCTAGATCAACGTCAATTAGGAGTAAACAGAATGAATGAGAGCAAGGAAAGGCCATTATTGAGCAGACAAGAAGGAAGTGTATTCAAGAACTGAGACAAATGTCAGGAAAGTACACCAGATACCAGGCTAAAGCCCCCGTCTCACATAGCGATATCGCTAGCGAGAT
>VIAB01029531.1:21474-32006 GCA_009801035.1 Oophaga pumilio
TTTTTTATTTTAATAAATTCTTTATTAAATTTAACAGCCAGGGAGGCTAATTACAGTATGTAATCTTTGTCCTTTCATGTGTAAATGAACTGCAGATGATTTCAGATGTAACCTTGATTCATCTATGCTAATAAACATAGCCATCTGAGCATGAAAATTGAGCACATTGAAATAACACATCCAAAAGGAATCTCTATTTCGCCTTTTGTGTTTTTCAAGAGTGAAATGCTCCAGTATCCACCCACTGTAAAACATTTAATAATAACGGTGGAAAATAATTCTTTTAATGTAGACTGTTATCACTGTTTCATGTAATAATTGCCCAAATCCACCGAGACCGGCCAATGCATGCGAACGTCAGGCAGATGGCAGTGATAAAGTGCTCAGATTATAGCGCTGCTGATCATACTGAATCTGCCAATCAAAAAGCACTTGGGAAAGAAATGAGCTGCATCTGTGTTTTAATTACTCCAGCACAGTCATCCAGTGGAAATGCCAGAGTTGCTCATTTTTATGCAGTACGGCAGGAAACACATGCTTCTCCAACAGTTTATTTTATGATATACGGTGAAGCCTTCAAATAAATTGAAACAAAGGAAGCATGCAGTTTACCGCCGGAGCTTTCACTGATGCAAGTACTGCTATATTTTCTGATGACAGCGACATAATGTCTTATACAAGAAATAGTTTTTGCACTATATTTCATCCAGACCTAAAGTCATAAACAGTTTTTTTCTTGGATTTAGAATATGAGTAAGAAACTAACGCCACTTTGCTTCATTCCCAGGAACTACGCAGCATCAGTTGACAAGTAGGTTATTTATTCATTCTTCCACTCCATTTATATAACTATCATAATCTCAGGACTTGTTCAAGCTTTTTATTTTGGTCCTGACAAGTTACCTATACAAAAGGTGGAAGACACCTGGGATTTGGCCTATAGCACATTAGAATAATGGGCATTGCCTAGTTGTTGTATCGGGAGTGCTGGGACCACTGTGCCGTGGTCCGAGGAGAGCCTGGAGGGGCGTGAATAGGTGAGCACCGGACTCTTCACGAGAGAGGTGGGGTTAGGCTTGGCTCCCGATGGACTCCAGGTGCTACTCCAGGACAGACTTCAAACACATGGCAGCTGACCACCAAGGGACAGGTAGCTGGAGCGGCCCAGTAGAAGAATATGGATAGATATGTATGTAAGTAGGTGCAGAATTTCTGGAAGGTCTAATCTATTATCGCGTTTCCTCTTCCATAAGGAAATTCAGGTATCTTCCTCTACTGAGCTAACGTTACTAAATCATATGTTCAGTATCTCAAGGGGACACTTACAGGTACAGTCAGCCCTCGGGATGGCTGTAATAAGGCACGCGGTGATCGCATGTGACACATTGCTATAAATATCATGGATTTTTACAATATGAAAAATGTGCATCAAATTGTAAAAATTACTTCAACATCTACAAGTTTACCTGTACTTAGCAGTAATGTGCCAAGGGCCCAAAACATGCAGAAAACTACATAGTTGTATTTCAAATGACCATGTTTTTAGACCCATGGGTTGTACAGGTAAAACACTTTGTACTAACCACATGGTGAAAAGCCAGGCAAAAGACAAATGTAACCTTCAGTATTTGCGTGTGGTTTTGCTGTGTGGAGGTAGACTTAAAAGCTCAAAAGAAAAAGTAAAAGGGGTAATTTCATCAATGAATTTATTCCAGTTATGACTCTTATTTAAAGTGAATCTGTTACTAGTTCTTTGCTACCTAATCTGAGAGCAGCATGATGTAGAGACAGAGACCCTGATTCCAGTGATATATCACTTAGTAGGTTGCTTCCTGTAGTTTTAATAAAATCACTATTTTCTCAGCAGGAGATTCTGACTAGAGAACTAGTAAACTTGCTGCCATGTACTCCTTCATATTCATGAGTTTTGTATAATTCCCCACCACCACGGATTGGCAGTTTTCTGCCTATGCACAGTGTACACAGAGACCTGCCAATTACTGGTTGGGGTGGGGTTATTCAGGAATCAGCATTCAGAGTACTGCTAGATCTGCAGAAAAGAAACAGTGATTTTATGAAAACTGCACTAAGCAGCGCAGAAAGTGATACATCACTGGAGTCTGGGTCTCTGCCACAACATTATGCTGGTATAGTGACAGATTCCCTTATAGCCAAAACTACCCACTGATCACATAACCACTATGAGTCTGACTTCTCTGATAATGGAGTGTTTATAACGTGGATAACCGCAGGCCGCTTTTATTTCCCCTGCATGGAGGAGATAGATGAGTCAGAGCTTTAGGCCGGGGTCAGACTTGCGAGAAACTGGCACAAGTCTCGTGCGAGTCTCTCGCATCAGCACCTGGCGCTGCCGCCGGCACTCGGGCCGGAGCTTGCTGCATGTATTTCTATGTAGCTACATGCTCCGGTCCAATTGCAGGCGGAAGTGTCGGGTGCTGATGCGAGAGACTCGCACGAGACTTGTGCCAGTTTCTCACAAGTGTGACACCGGCCTGTCAAATATTTGCTATGGCTAAAAGAGGGGGATTTGACTAAAGGAACCACCATCTTTGAAGTTCATTTGCTCTATAGAGCGGTCATGCATCTTGTTTGTAAATTCTCTTAGGACAACTGTCTGCCTAGAATGGAAACGATTCCCAACGGATACTCTTTTGCTACGTCCACATCTCACAGATTTGTGGTGGAATCTTCAATGGTGTAAATGCAGCTTCCCTGTAGAAAAATCTGAATGTGTTACATGATGATATTGCTACAAATTTTCCACAGATTTTACCCTTTGTATTGAAAGCTATGATAAATTTCCTGGAAAGAATTGATTTTAAAATCTGCAACGAATTCAGACACAGAACTGTTCTACCACAAGTAGATGAGATTTGTTGACATTTCTACTGCTTAACTAGTATTGTACTGCATCACCCGGTGGATTTTTCACTGAAAATCCACAGCAAATATTCCGCATGAAAACATACCCATAGCCTCCAAAGAATTTATTCAATACCTTTAATATCTTGTTAGTCCATCTAGGTTAGGAAACTTCCGTCTTCCAGATAAGGGACATAAACATTAATACCAAAAGAATTTTTGGCCATATCAACTAGATAAAGAGTTTTATGAGCATAATGGTGTCTTTGTCTCACATACTGGCCATGCATGTCTGACAGAGACTTGTGTGACCACAAACAATGAAGGGTCGATTTATCAAAGCATTTACATCAGAAAATTGGCATAAAATGCTTTGAAAAGTTACATTTTTATGCAATACTTCTTGCGTTTTCGCACTAGTTTGAAGCAATTCTGCCAAAATGGGCGGAGTTAGGACAGGATGTGGCGTGACTTCGTCCACCCGTTAAATTCTTTTGAAAATTACTGCATGGCATGGTGCATGGAGTTGCAAGCCATAGAGAAAATGCACCGAATTCATCAAGTGACTTGTGCTTCCTTATGGAGATGAGCGGCTTGATCTGCGGAGGATCAAGATTGAGTTAAACTTCCTGTTTCACACAAATTTGAACATTTTGAGATTCGATTCAGGTACACAATAACAAAAACAACTTGCCCAACAACATTTACCACACTGCTGAAGCATCAGTTAGTGGGCTAATATTATTTTTCATTGCCACACAGGCCTCCTCATAATGCCCTGCAGCTATGACATCTAGCGGATTATCATACCTTGTACAGTGGTAGTCAGTACCTGGGGGATCAGCAGTTCCCATCGAGCACAATTTGTAAGGAGAGTCATTGGCTAAGTCATTGGGTAAGTCTCTCTTACCTTAAGATTTTAAGCTGTTATGGTCAGAGAGGTCATCTTTCTTTCCAATTGAGTGTAAGCTCTTATGGTCAGCAAGGTCTTTTCTCATAATTAAAAGCATTCTTCTACTGAGATTCACATGAATTTATTCACCACAAATCCATTTATTAGAGAAAATTTGGCAAAGTAGTTGAATTTCCAACGATCTGCCCATCTCTCTTCTTAATGAATTTAAGAAGCAATTCTCCAGCAAGCCCTTCATTAATAACTGGTATGTGCAACTCTAGTCCTAATTAATTGGCCTCTGAGTTTATTAGGGTGAATCTGTTTTAGTGGATATCTGTAGTGAGAAAACCCCTTATTTGTACAACTGTTTGATGGATTAGTCTGCTGTCATGCTGTGACAGTCTTAAGTAAGGGAGAGGTGCCTAAGACTGTCCCTGGAACTGAGACCATATCTATCCCTGTCTCAGGAGTACTCTTGAAGGTAGAGAGGCCCAGGTCTCTGACCTTACTATGCTCCTGTTAAACCCTAATCTGACTCCTCTCCACCCCATGAGGCATGGGACAGAAATAGAAGGTAAACAAGACACAAAGACAAAACAGAAATAACAGAAAACCACTATTATACAAATGTACTCACCAAAAATAGGGAGGAGGATAGGGACAGGGAGGAATTAACTAAATAGGAATAGAGACCAGGAGGTAAACACTCACATACTAGAGCAAACAACAGATCACTACAGCTACTATTCCAACTCCAACTACTCAGCTTGGCACCTAGCCCAGGAAGGAGAATCTTTCATCAGGAAGGAAGAAATGCCAAGAGCCAGTATATATAGAGGAGGTAAATGATAAGCAGTTGCTTCTGAGAACAACCAGGCTATATGGTCTCAGCCAGCATGGAAAGAGTCCTTAACCATTTCAGCTCTGGAGGAAAAGAAAATCCA
Organism: Oophaga pumilio; assembly: GCA_009801035.1. NCBI lineage: Eukaryota > Metazoa > Chordata > Amphibia > Anura > Dendrobatidae > Oophaga > Oophaga pumilio. Next base: position 26,197 of record VIAB01029531.1, read on the forward strand.
TTTAAAATAGGTCATGAATAACACCATCTTTAAAGAGGACTGCGATTCATACCCGACCTGACCTTCTAACTCCAGGTTTTCCAGGGGGATGTGATGCCTTCATGATAGCACCCTCCCTTCTACGAAGAGTCACTTGACCCTCGAGACCGGGTTTATCTGGAAGGGACACATGGAAGAACCAAATTAGCTTACTGGCATTAACATCAGATGCCAGTATCCACATCCTCTCCTTGGGACCATAGGCCCTTCCAGTGAACCATATGGGAATCCACAATTCTTGCCACCTGGAACTCCAAATTACCATAAACAATCACCGGCAGCAAGGGTGATGGCTCCACATATTTTTTGTGCAATGACCTGTGGAAAACGTGGATTTTGAACATTAGAGGAAGCTCAAGATGAAAAGCGACTGGGTTAATTACAGCGACCACCTTGTAAGGACCAATAAACCAAGACCTAATTTCCAGGAGGGAGTTTTTAATTTAATATTTCTGGAACACAGCCATAGCAAATCATTCACACCAAGGTCTGGACCTGACAACCGTTTCTCATCCACCATGCGCTTGTATCTGTCCCCCATGATTTTCAAGTTGTTCTGGATGTCTTGCCATACAGATGAGTGTGATGAAGAAAATTTCTCAACCCAGGAATCCCCGAAGACCCCTCTTTACTGAAGGTACAGAACTGCGGATGGAAGCCATATGCACCAAAAAATGGTGACTTATCAGTGGACTTACAGCGACAATTGTTCAAAGCAAACTCAGCTAATGGTAAAAAAAGAAGCCCAAGCTCCTTGACTATATGACACAAAACACCTGAGGTATGTCTCCAAATTCTGATTTAAATGTTTAGTCTGACTGTTAGTTTGAGCATGGAACACCGAAGAAAATGATAGATGTATCCCCAGACGAGAACAAAATACCCTCCAGAATTTAGATACAAATTGGGTCCCCCAATCTGACACCACATTGGAGGGAATCCCGTTAAGCTTCACTATCTCGGTGACAAACACCTCAGTCAAGATCTTAGCAATAGGAAGAGCAGGTAAAGCAGTGAAGTGCAGTATTTTACTCAACTTATCCACCACAACTAAGATAACAGTATTACCAAAGGAGTAAGGAAGATCCGTGGTAAAATCCATGGATACATGTGTCCATAGCCGGTCAGGTTTGGTTAATGGTAGATGAGCCCCATCCGGTCAATTATGAGAAACGTGCACAGACATTACAGGAGGACACAAAGTCGACTAAATCCCAATTCAACCTTGGCCACCAAAAACGACGAGAAAGTAGGTCCAAGGATGCTTTACTGCCTGGATGAGCAGCCAGAGCCGAGCTATGATGTGTCCCTAAAACATTGATGCACAGATGCAATGGTACAAACAATTTCCATCAAGGGCAAGCTGCAGTGTACCCCTGAGCCTTCACTACCTCTCCCTCCAGCTCTGAACACACGGCGGAGATGACCACTCCTTCTTGTAAAATTGGGACAAAGTCATTGTAACTACCACTCCCAGGGAAGCTCCGAGATAAAGCATCATCTTTAACGTTCTTAATTCCAGGATGGTGGAAATAAATAAAATTAAACCTGGTAAAAAATAAAAAATAGAGACCATCTAGCTTGTCTAGGATTAAGATGTTTAGCAGATTCGAGGTATAACAGATTTTTTTGATCAGTAATGACAGTGACAGGGTGGAGTGCCCCTCTCAAAAGCCAACTCGATGGCCAAAAGGTCTCTATTTCTAACGACATAGTTCCTTTCAGCCAACGACAATTTTTTAGAGAAAAAAGGTACAAGGATGGCACTTAAAAGGGGACGACCCTTGAGACAACATCCCTGACCCCTACCTCAGATACATCAACCTCAACAATAAAAGATTGGGAAACATCAGGCTGAATGAGTACAGGAACAGTAGAAAAGCACTTCTTAAAGAAGAGAACGCCTGATGGGCACAGTCAGAGAACCTCGAGAAGTCCATACCTTTCTTTGTGATGTCAGTGAGGGGTTTGACAATAGATGATAAGTTTTTAATAAACTTCAATAATAGTTAGGAAACCCCAAAAAAAGTTGCTGTGCTTTCATATTTTATGGCAGGTCCCATTCCAGAACTGCACAAACCTTATCCATCCGAAAATCTGCTGCAGACACTAGGAAACCAACGAACTGAACCTCTTGTACGGCAAATACACATTTTTCTGATTTGGGATACAGTTTATTATCCTGCAGAACCTGTAACACCTGCCTGACATGTACCTGATGTGGCTTGAGATCAGGTGAGTATATTAAAATATTGTCCAGATACACCACAACAAATCTACCCACAAGGGGATGAAAAATGTCATTAACAAAATGTTGGAACACGGCGGGAGCATTAGTCAAACCACAGGGAATGGCAAGGTTTTCATTATGCCCTTCAGAAGAGATAAAGGCCGTCTTCCACTAATTCCCCTGCTTGATCCTGATCAGATTATAGGCTCCCCTGAGATCCAACTTAGAGAACCATTTTGCCCCAACAATCTGACTAAATAAGTCTGGAATGAGTGGATAATAATCCGGTTTAACTCATGAAAATCTAAACAGGGATGCAAGCCCTTTGATCTTTCTTCTTAACAAAGATGAACCCCGCCGCTACGGGTGAAGAGGAGGGTCCAACATGTCCCTTAGCAAGACTCTCAAAGATGTAATCCTTAATGGCCTGCCTTTCAAGACCAGACAGATTGTATAATCTGGACTTGACATCCCTTTTCTGAGAACACATCCACAAAATCAGCCAGAAAAGAGGATATGATTTTAGTAGAAACAGTAGAAATGATGGTACTCAGGCAATACTTTTGCAGAAATCACTCCACTTGACTATTTCTAAGGATTGCTAGTCAGTAACAGGATTATGCACAGTTAGCCAGGGAAGGCGTAACACAAAAGGGGCAGGGAGACCCTCCAGGATATAACAAGAAAGGAGCTCCCTGTGAAAAGTCCCTGTGCATAGGTTCACATTATGCACTACCTGTGTAAAATGTTCCTGACAGAGAGGTGCAGAGTCAATCGCAATTATGGGTATGAACTTTGCCAGCGTACTACAGGAAAGACAATGGTCTCGTGCGAAACAAGCATCCACTTAGGTAAAGAAGGACAGACCCCAATGACATGACCTTTTTGACCACGGAAAAAACACAACCTCGTTTTGCGGCGTACCGCTGGAGACCCATATCGAGGTGAGGTCTCCCCAACTGCATCGCTTTTTTTTCAGAGTAACCAGGGAGAACCTTGGTTTTAGGGAGTACGGTAGAGGGCAGAGGCACAACAGGTCTATCGCTGAGGCATCTATCTATACGTATGGCCAGAGCTATGGCGGCCTCTAAGGACTTTCGTTTCGTAAATCGCAAATGCGTCTTTTAATCTTTCAAACACGCCCTGACCAAACTGACTCCTGAGAGCATGATCGTTCCACTGGGTGTCAGTTTCCCATGTATGAAACTCAGACCAGAATTCCTCTGCTGGCCAGTCTCCCTGCTGGAGCTTAAGTAGCTTAGAGGGAGACTCGGTCCGGATCGTCGTAAACGAGACCTAGAGAGTCAAAAATCACATCAACTAACCGGAGAGACAGTGAGACTGAAGTGAAAAGGTCCAGGATTGCAGATCTTCCCTATGGAGGGAAATAACAATCCCTACCCATTGCTCCTCACTCCCTGAAGAACGCGGATGAAGCCTAAAATAAAGCTTGCAGGCTTCACAGAGCACAACAAATTGATCCTGTCCCCCCAGAAAACCTATGTGGGAGTGCCACCTTAGGTTCAGCTTCAGCGTGACAGCCTGCCAGACCTTAAATCTGCTGCGAGTCCCTAGATTGAAGGTCTGATAGTTTGAGTGACAGACCCTGCAATTGTTTGGTAAGGACTGTGATGGGATTCAAGATAGAAAATGTGGGGCCAGAGAAAATGTCACACTTTGAAGGTTTTAAATAAAGGAAAGGGACCTCAAACTGTCCCTGGAACTGGGACCATAAATATTCCTGTCCCAGGAGTACTCTTGAAGTTAGAGAGGCCCAGATCTCTGACCTTACTATGCTCCTGTTAAAGTCTAATCTGTCCCCTTCCACACCCCATGAGGCATGGGACATAAATGTAAAGTAAACAAGACACAAAGACAAAACAGGAATAACAGAAAACCACGATCATATAAAAGCACTCACCAAAAATAGGGAGGATAGGTACAGGGAGGAATTAACTAAATAGAAATAGGTGTAATGGACTGGGTGATGGAACCACTGTGCCGAAGACCTGGAGGGGCTTGACTAGGAGCCTCACTCAATCTGACCACGGACATGCAGCAGCTAACGACACCAAGGTCTGTGGAGAGACAAAGGAGATGATCCAGGTGCTACTTCAGGACTGACCTTAGGTAGATGGCAGCTGACCTCCATGGACAGGTAGCTGGGATGACCCGGGGAAATGTCCAACAGATGCAGGCAGGCAGAAAATATGACAGGAACCGTAGGTGCAGAGAGGACGGTCTGATGGAGAACTGAGCACTGGCAGGTGCACCAGGCTTGGCTGCCGTAGAGGTGAGCACTGGTGGGTGAAGCTGGCTCGGCTGCCGTTGAGGAAAGCACTGGCGGGTGCAGCTGGCTCGGCTGCCGTTGAAGGAAGCACTGGCGGATGCAGCAGACTCGGCTGCCGTTGAAGGAAGCACTGGCAGGTGCAGCAGGCTGAGATGCAAGCACTGGGACCTGAGAACTGACAAGCGTGTGAGGAACAAACTCACAAAGTTGCACAGGCACCTCCATGTTGGAGGAGGCGCTTTAAATAGTAAGAGACCTTCAGCTATTGGCTGGGGACACTTTAGAGGAACGTGCGTGGCCCCTTTAAGAAAGAGGAAGTGTGGGCGCACGCTCTAAGCACACTGCCTGGAGACCTGCTAGGAGTTCATGGACCTGGGGCAGTAGCAGATTCGGAAGGAGCAAAACAGGAGCTTCGGCGGTGAGTACTCTTTAGTCTCTGCAAGGAGAAAGGGACTGCAGGCAGAGATGCAGGCGCTACAATAGGGACCAGGAGATGAACACTCACGTACTACAGCAAACAACAGATCACTGAAACTACTAATCCAACTCTAACTACTCAGCTTAACACAGGAAGAAGAATCTTTCACCGGCAAGGAAGAAACGCCAAGACCCAGTATATGTAGAGGGAGTAAACGATAAGTAGTTGCAGCTGAGAAGAACCAGGCTGTATGGTCTCAGCCAACATGGAAACAGTCCTTAACCTTTTCATCACTGAAGGAAAGGAAATCCATTTTAAATAGGACATGAATCACACCTAAAGAGGACTGCGATTTATACCGGACCTTTTTACTTAACATTATCAACAAGATGCTATTCCTGTATCTATTATTCAACATTTTATTTATTTGAGGAAAGGGCTCAGTATTCCTTGATGTCCTCACATTAACACATTTATATCCAACACACATATTAGGTAAACAACATATTTTTAAACATTTTAATGCAAGAAATATTGATTGCTTCTGACCAAATAAAATCTTAAAATTCTGCATGCAATAAATAAGTACATTTTGCCAGAAACACGTTTTCAATTCCATATTATATTTTTAGTGGACATTCAATAAATATGTTATTTTAAGGACCCTTTGCTGTATTTCTCCATATTTCTGCATTTAAACTCTTGTGGTACTACAAGGGTTTATCCACACATCAGGCATCTTTTGTTTCTGTGAGTAAGCTTTTACTTTTCATTGTTACTTTGCTAGGTGCGTGCCTCTTTAACCCTTTCATGACCGGAAGTATTTTCGTTTT
>VIAB01029536.1:12847-26403 GCA_009801035.1 Oophaga pumilio
TGTCCCACTATGGGATTATCATTTTTTGCAGGCTGATCGCTTGTTTAGCATGGGGATGCAGCAGCATCAATATGCTATGCAAACTGTCAGCTCGGCACTAACAGATAAAGTTGCTGATCATGCACTGCGCTTGATCAGCAACTTTCCTAGCTCTGGTGACCGGGATGTCATCATGCCAACATCCGGTCACTATTGCTATGACCAGGACCACTGCGTGACGCCATGTGGTCTCTGATCCAAAGACAAAGGGACTGTCATCCCTCTGAATGCTCCCAAAATACTGTGATCAAGTTTGATCACTGCATTTAGGCGGTTAAAAAGATGGGAGCAGTGCAGGACCGCTCCTGGCACTTAATGACAGGTGTCAGCTGTTAAAATCAGCTGACACCCGGCGACGATTGCGCTCGTACAGCGTGATTGTCCCCAAGACGTACCCATACGGCACAGGTCAATAAGACCCAGGTCACAAGGATGTATGGATATGTCTCGTGTGGAAAAGGGGTTAAAAGGGAATCTGTCACCAGGTTTTTACTACCCCATTTGAGGTCAGCAAAATGTAGGGCACAGACCCTGATTTTAGTGACATATCACTTACTGGGCTGCCTGCTATAGTTTTGTTAAAATCTCTGTTTTATTTAGTGCAAATCTTCCAATTCTCTGAATGCTGAGCTCTGTATAACCCAACCCACACTACTGAGTGGCAGCTTTCTGTGTACACTGTGCATAGACAGAAAATTGCCAATCAGTGGCTGGGGTGGAGTTATACAGAATTGATGAATATTAAAGAAGCAGGTTTACTAATCCTCTAGTGATAAAATCATGATTTCATTAGCAGGTGATTTTCAAAACTACAGCAAGTTGCTCAGTAAGTGACACATCCCTAAAATTAGGGTCTATGCACATTATATTGCTCTCCGGTTAGGTGGAAAAAAAAACTGGTGACAGATTCCCTTTATTTAAAAAAGCTGTGATCACTTCAATTAACCAATATCTATTACTGACATCACAATGCCATATTCAGAGATAAGAACGGCTTTCAGCACAAAAGATAATAGCATTTGTAAATAAAACTATCCCAAAATATCTTAACTCGTAATTCCAAATGATTCTGGACAATAAATGTTCTCCTCTTAGTGGCACCCTGTCCTTACAGTGCTTGTAGTCCTGGTCCTACAATAGACTCTCAAGCACATTGCCCCATTTCTCTTGTCATTGTCTTGTCTTGGTATTAAATATATTATCTAACCACAGTTAAAAACTGTCTTGAACTACTGCTGTTCTTAAAATGTATTAATTATTCAACAATGCTTAATGGTTTTAAGCCTCAAGGCATCAGCTGAGAAAATGTCATTTAATTACTTTAAATAAATAGTATAAAAAAACTTGAACATTGTAATGCAAGAAAAACTGCATTATAGTTTTCCCCAGAGAGTGAACAGCAAATTGCATAAATTAATCATCTTTACAAACTGTGCCTTCACACATTGAAGGGGTTGTCTGTCTGGTTTAGAAAACACATTTTCAATCACTGATTACAGAAGACTGTTAGGAAAATAATGTACCCTGTATAAAATTCTACTCTAGTAACCAGAGAGTAAATTGGCTATAAAGAGCCTGGAAGACTGGTCTGTAAATGTGTCGTATTGATATACTATTGATGAAAATGGGATCCATGTCAGGGTTATGTTCACAAAGTTCTTTGACCTGGTTTTTGGCAGGGATTCCTCCCTAAAATCCACATAAAAAAAAAAAATCAAATCTGCTTGTAAGGAGCTATTTTATTTTATTTGAATGAGTCAATGTATCTACAGCGGATGTCGCATTTTTATCCTGCACGTGCTAAAAAAAGCATAATGGTACATTTTCCAGTCATATTTTATGCAGTTTTTGGCAAGGATTTGAAACACAAAAAACACAATATTGATACATCCCATATTATAATTAAACAAGTGTAAAAAAAACTGTGGAAAATGCAACAAAAAGATCATCAAAACAGCGTCAAAAACTGTGACCTTACAAAACCACAACAAAAACCATGTATTTTATTGAGAAAGGGTAGTTAGACATGGATGTTTCAGCCAAAACAATAAACATAAAAAACTAAACATACCCTCAGTGCTTCTTTTCCCTTGCAGTGGCACTGCAGAGATATTGTTTGACAGGAACGTCCACAGATTATAGATGATTAATGGGAGTCCCAAGAGTGGGACAACTGTTGATAATGAGAGCACTCTTCTAACAGTTATGGATTGTCCAAATTTAAGAACTCTCCTAAAAGATTTTTCACTTTTTCCTCTATCCTCACCCATTTGTATATGCCTGTACAAACCTTGTGAACCTAACCATCTAAAATGTGAAATATTGTGAAATATTCAATTTGTGGAAAATTTAAAAATATGAAATATTATTCATTGAACATATAAATAAATAAGAACTATTGAAATATGTGAAAAATTGTGAAATATTCTTTATAAGTGCATTTATTTTGAATCAAATAATATTGAAAAATGTAATATTTTGATAACTGATTTGCTGATTTTCAGATGTAACAGATTTTGTATTCATCATGGTTTATTGTTGTCTCCTTAGCTGTTTCTCTTTCAACTGCAAACTGTTCCTGGAGCCAACTTTACTCAGTGTGCCACACATGGGAGCTTTGCGCACCGCTGGCAGGAAACAGCGTACAACATGTTCACATTTTGCACCCTATTTATCACACCCCTGAGTGTCATGATTGTTTGTTACACTCGTATCCTTTGGGAAATTGGAAAGCAGATGAAACACAAACAAGGTGAGAATCATTCTTACTTCGGTACCTCCCAACCACCACTAGTCTTTCTTGGCTAAATTATCACCTGATTGAAATCTTTGTGCCCCATGGAAAATTTGAAGGTTCAACTAAATTATATTCTCATGTAAAGATTATTATGATACATTCAGAAGGGAATAAAACTACTCACCTTCCCCTGCACGAGACAGAAGAGACATATGGATATTGAGGTCATGGGGTAACACTTGTACCTGGGCTCCTCTGTCATAAAAGAAAACCAGTATTGTAAATGGGACATGGTAAATGGAGGCCATGTCCCTAATTTCGACTGGGGCCCAGGAGATTTAAATCTACACAAAATATAACATTAGCTATGTATATAAGTCAGCGTTATAGAGAAAGAGTGCCGGCAATATTGTAAAGATCAAAGTAAGCTCCCCATTATGGTTTTGAGCGTTGACCTTGTGGATAGAGAGGCCTGTTGTTTGTTTCCCCTTCTTCCTTTCAATAACTTTTGGGCCAATTCTTCACCATTTGCTTACTAATAATGCAGTTACAATGCAATCACTTTGGAGAAAGGAGTCCTGTGCAGGTTCTTGCCATATAATCCAGGTGCCACACAAGATGAAAAGTTTGACCGCTGAGCAGCTATGGACACAGTAAAAATTGGCTCTTCCCCTCGAAATATGGATTGCTTCCCACCTATCCAGTCTGAGTTCTTCAATAAGCTAGGGAAGAAGCAGTAGTCTGACTCTAGCAGGCCCTCAGTTAATTAATAATGTAATAGGGTGTAATTTGATTAGTTTGACCCTGACATTTTGTTTGACCTTTCTCAATGAGAGCTTCTTTTAATATGCAAATATCCTCTTCAGAGAGGAAGAGGACGAAAAAACTCTAATAACACCTGATGGGGATAGCAATCCTAAAAGTCAATATTGAACCTTTAATGAGACACACCACATGACTTTGGATAAAACGCCATACCAGCCTCTCCATTTGCGGACTTGAGTTTTAGTGTGTTTGCCTCTCATCAATGCAAAGCAGGATGTCTGATTTGGCTAGAAGAGAGGCCTCTGACAGTGGGTGTCAGGAGGAAAATTTTTCCTTGTGGAGAGTGCCAAGCCGGTGTAAGGTGACTTGTAGGCCATGAAATGCAATAATTTAAATATGTATGAAACACAGGTCTGTAGTCTTTGGTTTGACTTTTATGGTTAGTCATGTTGCAAGGCATGTTAAATATTGCTTTTTAATATTACTAACCCTAATCAGTGGGACTACAGTTCTAGTCCTCTTCCTCTCTGAAGAAGATATTTGCATATCATATTTAAATTCCCAGAACAGCACGGCATGGCCTAAAAGTTGGCTTACACTGGCTTTACACTTTCCACACAGAGAAACATTCCCCCTTAGATCCCATGTCAGAGGCCTAGCCAAGTCAGACCTCCTGCTTTGCAATGGTAAGGGCAAATACTCTGAAACACGTATTTGCAAATTTTCTGGTTTGGCTTATTATTCTAAGTCATATGGCAAGGCTCTATAAAGGGTCAATTTTTACTTTTACGATTGCAATTCCCAATGTGGCATTACAGTTCTAGTCCTCATCCTCTCTGAAGAGGCAATTTCCATATATAAATTCCCAGAAGAGCATTTCATGGCCTATATGTCTCCTTATGCGGCGTTGGCATTCTCCACCAGGAGAAATGTTCCCCCTTAGACACTCTTTTAATACAATAAGTCAATATGTAGAGAAAACATAAGCGAACAATAATAAATAGAAATACTAAATTATATTGTGGTACCGTGTTAGCCAGAAAGTAATCTTGCCTGAAGAAGGAGCCTCTGTGCTCTGAAAGCTTGCAAACATATAATTTTCTGGTTAGCCAATAAAGGTATCACTTTAAGAATACTATTGTCATAATTGGACGGAAAAGTATTCACAACAAATAGAAATACAAAATTCTAAATGTTTTGTGAAAGTTTTATTGCAGCAGTACCAAAAACGGAAATGGTAATGTTTAGGATTATAAACATGAAAATCCTTTCTTCTTAACGCGCTCGTTACGTGGCTCATCAGGGTGGCCGTGTTAGCATCAGGCTGCTAATTGGCCGTGTGACATCGCTTTAATGTCACGCTCAAAGGTTGCCTGCAAACCTCTTGTATTTTATACTAAATGACAAGTGAGATAATGGATTCTTATAAAGTGTCTTCTCTCTGGAGCTTTGGATGCGTAGAAATGCATTTCCGATCCCCAGACTAAAGCCAAGTCAAGGGTCACATGCAGACGACGATTACATTTTTCATGCAGTGCGATTCTGAAGCTTTGGGGGTTAAGAGAAACACACGGCTAAGTAATCCTAAACAAGCCATTTCTCTGACAGTTCTTCAGTTCAGTTTTAGCTGTCGATAAATAATGAGAGTGATTCCACTGGGGCAGTGATAGATGACAGGACGGAGAGCCAGACAGTATCATTACATGTTTACTAGATTCAACCACAATTTATGTTCTGTTTTGCTCTGTAAATATTTGAATTAGGGTTACTTTAGCTGAATTATTTTAATTTGAGCAATTTGTATTAAAAACGTAACTGGCTGTGCTCCAAGAATGTCCTAATGGACAAGCCACCACTCCCAGGCTAGACATACCAGGGTTTTCCCAAAATTGCAAGTTATCCCTTGCACAGGGCTCCACAACTATGAGAATGCATGCTCGATCTCTGCTCCATTCATTGTCTATGGGACTACCACTCAGCTATTTTAGGTAGTCCCCTTGACATTGAAAGAGCAGAGACTGAACATGTGCACCTCTACTCTGTTTTAGGGCTTTACAGAACCCCATTTTTGGAGTTTTGGAGCCCCATTCTTGGGTGTTTCAGTAGCCAGTAAAACACTGACAATGCTTGATAATCTTTGGACCAGCGGAGCTGAGCAGAACATATATAGGTTTGTGGAAATACTCATTATAATGTGGAAAAGCTGAAAGTTATTGAATGAGATGCCCCCTAGACCCCTAATTCCAAATGGGTAACTCGTTTCAATGAATGAAATATAATGTACTGTATACCTAATCCTCTACTGTAAAACTGTTCATCAATCTGCTCCACTCCTATGACCTTAATCGTCATCAAATAGAGAAGCATTTTCAACATGGCAAGTTCCTTCAATGAGTGAAAAAGTCCTTCCCGCTAATCAAAATCTAGCACTTGTCTCATCCACGGCACAAACAAGAGGCTGCGGTTGTGGAGCGTATTATTTTTGCAGTGTATGGTGGTGGCAGGATTGTATTGTAGCATTGTTAATAGGTAGCTGTATAGAAGTGTTATTTGGCACTGTCTCTTCTAATTCAGGATAATGTGGTATAGTTATTTGTAGACATTGAAAGAAAAAAAAAAGTTGCGGTGGCACTCACCAGTAAAAGTCCATACTTTATTATACACACGGGTTACAGCATCTTCAAAGGGAGAAAGGGATCAGGAGTGTGGGGCTGACGACGGCCGTTTCGCTCTATTGAGCGTCAGTAAATCAAAGGAAGTGACGGAGGTATATACCCGCTGCAAGGCATGCACCTCCCCCACCCAGGCTGAACAACACAATGATACACAACATGAAAAATGAAAAAAGAGTAATAATGATTGTGGAATTAAAACAAGAAGAAAAACATTTTTTTATCGGTGTGCACCCGAAGTATTGGCTCATTCATGCAGGTCATGGCCTGATACATTTCTATGCACTATGAATTGTTGGCGCTGTGGTTTCCTTGCAGTGCAGCCTGTTTTTGCTTCTTGTATCATTATAGTTCTTTGTAGGCTCATCCATATAAGATGATCCACTTGTAGCCAACATGAGAAGATACCATACATGACATTGTGTGCTGGCTCTGCTTTACTGCTCTGTAATTTTTTCACTCTCATTTGTAGTTTTCAATGTGGAATAAAAGAAAAGAAAAATGCTGGAATCCTCAGTATGAAGAAAGAGTCCAAACTTGAACCCTTCATCCAAACCTGCCAATTACTAAAGGGGCTGTACAGCCCAATACAGATTTTTAGCAAGAACGGAAATGAAAAGTCTGTAATCACCTGTGACAGCAGATTGCCGAATCATGACAGTCTGCAATGTCATATGACCACAAGTATGCGATTTGCAAATTTTGGTCACATACCGACAAGACTCATACAGCCCCTTTCAATAGAGTGAATTGAGAGAAGCAGGATGAGACTAGTCGGCATGTGACTGCAGGTATGCAAATCTCATACATGTGGTCACGTGACGGTCCACACACACAGGAAATACTGGGGAATCTTGGCAGCGTGCACATTGCAGTCATAGAGTGACTACAGACTATTCAGTTCAGCCCGGACAACCCCTGTAATGTTTTCAAGAATCCAACCCAATCCAAAAACAGTAGCAACTGCCTGGGTCAGAGATAAATCTAGTCCCACTTATGTATTTAACCCCTTAAATGCTGCAGTGAATAGAAACAGCAGCATCAACTGGAAATGGATAGGGAGATGGAACATTTCAAAGCCTCATATAAGTAATCTGCTGATCACATTGTGAGGTTCTCTAAAGAAACTTAATATTTTATTTTTATAAGTTTAAAAAGTTTATTGAAAAAAAAGCATGTATGTTAAGAATAAAAAATGTTTTCTCTAAAAAGTTTTTCTAAATATGCTAAACAAAAATAGACATAGTATTAATGCAATCATTGCAAGACATGTAATAAAGGTAATACATTGTTTAAACAGAATGGTAACTGGTATATAAATAATATTTAGTGCCATTGTGAAACACATCTCTTACCGCAAAAACAAAAAAAATCCCTAAAAACCGAAACAGCTACATTAACATTGACACAAAAATACAAAAGTTATAGCTTGCTGAATGCAGTGATGCAAGAACTAAAAGAATCCAGTTGTCTTTTAGACAAAATCAGCTTAATCCTCAAGGGATCAATGTTTTCTTCCATTTTTCCATCTGCTTTTGTATTTTCAATGCAGTGTGGACACAATTCTTATTTAAGCACCTGTTAGCTGTACATCATTCAAAACACTGTGGGATCTCAGCATCTTGGAATATTGGTTAAATGTATTTGTCTGAAGCAGAGTCTCTATGGATGAATTAGTCAGTGACCTGCAAACACTTCATAATTCATGTGTTTTTATTCACAGAGCTAGCAAGAAGTAAAAATGACCTAATCTCCAAAGCACGTCTGAAAACTCTAAAGATGACATTAGTGATTGTGGTCTCATTCATGGTCTGCTGGACTCCTTACTATCTATTAGGAATATGGTACTGGTTCCAGCCAGAAATGATCCACTTAACTCCTGAATACGTTCATCATAGCCTTTTCCTTTTTGGCCTTCTTCACACATGCACAGATCCTGTTGTATATGGATTGTACACCCCATCCTTCAAAGAAGATGTACGCAACTGGCTGAGAAGAGTGGGTGGTCTGCTGTCGAGAAGGGCAAAGAACAGCAAGCAGCTAGCAGACTCTGAGATGACCACAAAAGACTTCTCCTCTATGGATGGACCAACATATGCTGGAACAACCCTGCAGTCGATATTTTGAAGTCTACCTTGCCGTCTCTAAAGGTGTTCATATACAAAATTAAATCCAGCAGACAAAGCACAGTCAGTAGCCGATGGGTAACTTAAAGATGTTTTGTTCTCCGAAATGTAAAAGCCCCGGGCATCTCCTACATATCTCATGCATATACCATTTTTGCATCTCTCTTTAATAGAAATGTGCTTGAAATACATCCATACCAGATGGAACCATCTGTGGAGAGCTGCATTTTGGCTTGTTATTTGACTTTCTCTCTGAGACTCCCATTAGTTTAATTACTGGAAGCCATTTAGATAGTTCTGGTGCAGAACATTTTTCTAGATGTGCTTCTATATATACCGCTGACCTTTCAAGCTTTCCCTTCAAATTTTATTCATACTATTGGTACATATAAGAATATCGTTGCTTTGTTCTTTCTGTACATAAAAAGAAAACTTGACGCACGCTGTGGGATAACAAAAACAGGTGGTCTGATTGAACTTAACTGTGCTCAACAATATTATGCCCACACTATATTGTAGAGAAATAAAGTAAAATAATAAATGCACACCATAACAGTCAGTAAAACAACAACTTCAAACCAATCAAAATTATGTATATGGGTAACAATACATAAAGTCCAAATGCACAACTATGGGAATGATATTTCCACCTGGCGATCTTATCTATTGACTACGTGATTAATTTAAAGGGAACCTGTTATGTCTAAAAACACCATTTAGCTATAGATATAGGGTTAATTTGCAGGTGCTGTCAATAGTGTTAAAATAATGCCTGACTGAGAAGAGTGGGTACAGGGAGAAAATTAACTTCTATCCTCCCTGCAGCCATGTACTTCTAATCATCAGGGCAGGGAAAGGTTACAGTCACCTC
Source organism: Oophaga pumilio (assembly GCA_009801035.1). Taxonomy (NCBI): domain Eukaryota; kingdom Metazoa; phylum Chordata; class Amphibia; order Anura; family Dendrobatidae; genus Oophaga; species Oophaga pumilio. The sequence continues at coordinate 22,058 of VIAB01029536.1, forward strand.
TCATTATACTGTAAGTACACTTTAACCAAACACTGTCCTAGAACACTAATGACACTGGTACCATTTTTTCACATACGTGTTTAAACAAACACATATGAATGAGGCCTTACAGAGTTGTCATTTTTTTAAAAATTCCTAAAAGTGCTCAGAAACTGCTAGGAAGTTGACATTGGGCTAATGCAAAACAATGTTTATAAAACTGGATAATAAAATTTTGTATTTAATAGATTAAAGAGGGTTTTCAGTAAGAGACATTAACCCCTTCTCGACATTACGTACTGGTCCACATCATAACCAGCAGATGGTGGCTGTGTCATACAATGAATATTTTACTGTAGCAGCAGTAGCCAGAGGTCACTCTGATTGCTGTTGTTTTACCATTTAAATGTCCCTGTCAGTTACTGACAGTTGGATCTAAACATGTGATCACCAATGCGAGCAGGAACCAGTTCCCATCAGTCCACTGCAATTGAAGGGATCTAATGAGTTGTCATAGCATCCTGGAGCCTATTGAAGGGTTATGGCTGTTACGGCTGCCATGTTTGTCTTCCTGTGAAGTTCAGCCTGTGGATGGCCTTCATAGGAGAATATAATTTTGTCTATAAACTGCAATACAATTGTAATGCAGAATATAAAACAAGCAATTAGATGATCACAATTTCAAGTTCTCTAACGGGACTAAAAATAAAGTAAAAAATTATACATTTTTTAAGTCTAAAAAAGAAAAAATTTAAAAAATTTGAATCACTCTTCTTTTCTAGTAAAGAAATAAAAAACAAAATGTAAGCATATTTGGTGCCATCAAATCTGTAAAATTCCAATATATCAAAATATAAAATGAATGCACGGTAAACTCCAAAAAGAGAAATAAAATATGGCCAAAATTATAGTTTTTTTAAGACGCCTTGCCTAACTAGAAGTAGGCAATAAAAAGTGCTCAAAACATCATATGAACTAGAAAATGATGGGAATAAAAATGTCAGTTTAGCACAAAGAAAACAAGCCCTCATGAAGCTCCATTGATAGAAAAATTAAGAAATGGTGATATAAGCGTTTTTTATCTTTTATTCAAATTTCAAATTTTTTTTTCCCAATTTATAGTGGCATGCGAAAGTATTCACCACCCCACCCCCTTAGCATTTTTCATGTTTTGCTACCTTACAACCTGGAATTCCTCTGCTTTTTTGTGTTTGCATAAGTGCATTTAAAGGACATGCCTACATCTGTGAAAATTTGTTTTTCATTTTATTGTGAAGCAAATTTTGAGCAGGGAGTTGGACCAGATGGCCCAGGAGGTCCCTTCCAACTCTACCATTCTATGATTCTATGAAATAACAAATAGGACAAAATAATTGAAACCTTCAGTGTGCATAACTATTCACCCCTCTAAAGTCAGTACTTTGTAAAGCCTCCTTTTGTGGCGATTACAGCTGCAAGTCGCTTTGGATAAGTCTTTATGAGATTTTCACATCTTGCCACTGGCGTTTTTGCCCATTACTCAAGGCAAAACTGTTGCTGCACCTTCAAGTTAGATGGCTTCCTCTGGTGAACAGCAATCTTCAAATCTGACCACAGATTCTTAAGTGGATTAAAGAAATTGTCCACTATTTGGACAATTCCTTCTCATACCCCTCGCTTGGCCCTGACAAAACAATGAAGCCTATACTCACCTCCCGTGCTAGCATTGTTCCAGCGGTGTCGGCACTCACTGTCCTGAGGCTCCCGTGCTGCTGTTCTGACATGTGACTCCAGCACCCAATCAACGCTGGTGTCACTGTCCCCGCCTTCAGACAAATCGAACATGTAGAGGAAGTGAGAGATCACCTGCAGCCCAGACTTCCTTTTCATGTTCAATTTGTCTGGAAGCTGGGACAGTGATGCTGGCGCTGAATTGGCGCTGGAGTCACATGTCCTAACACTGCCGGAGAGCCAGTGCCAACATCGCAGGAATTGTGCTGGCACGGGAGGGGAGTATAGGCTTTATTATTTTATAGGGACAAACATTTTGAACACGAAGGGTTGTCCTAATAGTGGACAACCCCTTTAAGGTCTGGGCTTTAACTAGGCCACGCCAAAATATTTACACATTTCCCCTTTAACTATTTGAGCGCTGCATTAGCAGTATGCTTTGGATCATTGTTTTGTTTGGAAGATGTATCTCAGACTGAAAAAGATTTTGCTCAAGAATATCTCTGTATTTCACACCATCCATCTTCCCCTCAACTTGGACAATTTTCCCTGTCCCTACTGCCGAAAAACATCCCCACAGCATGAGGCTGCCACTACCATTCTTCACTGTGGGGATGGTGTTTTTGGGGTGATGAGCTGTGTTGGTTTGGCGCCAGACATAGTGTTTACCTTGGTGCCCAAAAAGATCAATTTTGGTCTCATTTGATCAGAGCACCTTCCTCTACACATTTGGGGAGTCTCCCACATGTCTTTTGGCAAACTCAAAATGAGCCATACAATTTTTGTGTGTAAGTAAAGGCTTTTTTCTGCCCACTCTTCCATATAGGTCATTTCTAGGGAGTGTATGGCTTATGGTGGCCATACGGATAGATACTCCATTCTCTGCTTGGCAACTCTGTAGCTGCTTGGTCTCTGTGCTGCCTCTCTGATTAATGTCCTCCTTGCCCTGGCTGAGAGTTTTGGTGGGCCGTCTTCTCTTGGTAGGTTTGTTGTGATACCATATTCTTTCCATTTGATGATAATGGATTTGATGGTGCTCCATGGAATCATCAGAGATTGTAATTTTTTTTATAACCCAACCCTGACTTGTATTCAACAACAACTTTGTCCCTGACTTGTTTGGAGATCTCCTTGGTCTTCATGGTGGTGTTTGGTTAGTGGTGCCTCTTTCTTAATGGTGTTGCAGCCTCTATAGCCTTTCAGAAAATGGAAAGTGTATATACTGATAGACCATGTAACTCTTTTCAATTTTTAGTTATTTGATCCCAGAAATGTATTACGGATAACAAAAAAATTACACACAAGTTGTGATATAACAAAAAAAGGAAAAAGCCAAGGGGGTGAATATTTTCACAAGTCACTGTAAATAAAGTAAAACTTATTATCTGGTCATTTTTACTGAACAATGAATGCTGTAAAAACAAAACTCAAATAACTATTGCAGAATTGGGAAATAAATGGTGTCATTCAAAACTACAGCTTGCCCTACAAAATATAAGCTTTCATACAGCTATGTTGATGAAAAAATTAAAGCATGGCTCTTACAGAAAGGACAAGAAATATTGGAAACTCAAAGACCTAAAATTACTCTGATGGAAAGCAGTTGATAGGGTATTTCATTTATAATTAGAGACATTAAAGGAATTTTCCATTCAGAATTAAACTCATTAAAGGGATTTTCCCATTTAAAATCTCAAAATACTTATCGGTTTGCTTGTGTTAAAACTAATAGACTCAGCATTATATATATTCCCATACACCAGTGACACCTCTCTGATGCTGCTTCCAGTCTTTGTTGGTGGGCTGTAGCAGTGGCATCAGGACTTCAGCTTGTGACTGCTGCAGTCAATCCCTGGGCCTAACATTGATGCCAAATGTAGAAGGCACAAATCGCCGAACACAGTGGTTGCGGCATCATTCATGGAGTGCAGCAGTGGAGGAGTTTTGCTAGAGCAGACAATGGTGAGTAATGTTGAGTTCAGTATTTTTAACTTGATGGGCATTTAAAAGTGATAAATGGAAAAACCCTTTTAAGGTCTTATTCAGACAGGAGTGACATATTGTATGTAAAGAGAACCTGTTAGGATGAATATGGTGCCAGATCTGCAGCCAGCGTGTAATAGAAAATAAGCACATTAGTATATAGTTTTTTGAGAAAACAGCTGGCATTAATACTATATTATTCATTTAAAGCGTAACTGTCATTTCAATTTTTATTTCATAAATCAATAGTACACGGGGAAAATAGGCAACTTTGTATTATATCTTGTCAGAGAAAGGGAGAAGCTAGAGACAGAGCTGCGGCCTCTTCCTTCTCCTATCTTGAGAGAATCTTATCAGTAGCCGCCGCCATCCTCTATCTCAGTAATGGGAAAGTCTTCACTAAATATGGATTTAACATTAGAATTGCGAATTTTTATAATGACTTATCAATTCTGGCCGATAAAGAAGCGGATCTCTCTGATATGATGTATTACAAAGTTCTTATTTTCATGTGTACTATTGATTTATGAAATAAAAATTAAAAGGACGGTTATACTTGAAATCCAGACTGTTTCTATGTTCAGGTGTCCAGTTGGCGGTCCAAATCAGCAAATCACTATACACAGTCAGACAAGGAAGCTCACAAATCACTTAGTAGGACCACCCTCTGGAGT
>VIAB01029537.1:0-11689 GCA_009801035.1 Oophaga pumilio
GTATTATAGTAGTTATATTTATTTATTAGCAGTAAATACTTAACCTTTCCTGCTGTACAGATACCGCTCTTTCCTGGCAGTCTTATATGTTTGCTTTGCTATATACACAACCTCTGTTTTGCATCTTTGGAGGTCTGGAAGGATTAGCTCATGTAACCAGTCATATTAATAAGAGGTGATTATTTTTGCAGAAAACATATGCATCCTACATAAATGTGTGAAGCCGAGCTGAGCATGAACCTTGCTACTGTTAGCAGAGTCGCCTCTGTGGTTGTGGTGCTCTTGGTCGTCGTCCAGAGCCTTGAACATGCTCTTAATAATTCCCGCTCTCTTCTGCTATTCATCTCTCCTGGAGAACGGTCTGCATGCGTTTGCTGATTATTGTGGAATGGATGAGACAGGCAGAGAGAATTAGAAATCATTTGTTTTTCATAATGCTCACACGAGTGATGAGAAGCCTCGGATTACACCCTTATTAATTCAAGATGGGAAGCAATTTGTCATCTCGCCAGCACTGCGTCTGGGGCTACAACAATCCTGATGCCTTCTGTATTTGACCCCATGAAAGATCTTAGGGTACGTTTTCTGGGTTTTGACCTGCGGATGTTACCTGGGGCCGTGTCTGCTGGATCCCAGGACGCTCAGTCATTTCCACCTCGCTTCTTACACTTCTCTTTAGCACATTATCATCCCCCAATCACAAAACCGTTTGGTTAATTTCCTCTTTTCTGACCCCACAATTAGTCAGGTTACCATGTAGCCTCTGACTACTGTGTCGCTGGACTCTAAAAAAGATCATTTTCCAATTCTATCTGCTTTTCGAGGACAATATTGGTGGATAACGTGTCGTTATGGATTACAACCTCTGAAACGATCATTAGCTAGGGATGAAAGATTCCCACATGTCATATCTGTATCTGAGCAGAGATACGTCCCTGGTTCTGATTGTATGAGAACATTTTATTGAGGAAAGCGTTACTGGTCTGTCCCTGCTCCAGTGCCAGATTCCCTGTCCTCCTCCTCCAGTGGCCAGCTCAGTCCCCTCTTGCAGCCGGGGCCCCACTGATGTCTCATTCCTTGGCCCTTTCAGGCAGACTTGGGTCATAGCACACTGCTTGAGTATTCAGGTATTCTGGTGTTAGTTGCTATGTCATTGCTGGGCTCTGCTACTACATTTTCTCCTGAACAACCCAGCTTCACCTCCACTATATTTAACCTCAGTTTGTCTCATGATGAACCTGGAAATGCTATAATGCAGGGTTCTGTTACATTCTATCTAAAGTGCTTCTCCAGGCACACCAGCTCTGCTGTTTTAATGTGCCTGTCTGCATACTTGGCTCTGCTTGTCATGATCCAGGCCTGGGTTTGTTTCATGTTATTCTCTCCCTGGTCTGGTCATGCGAGGGTTAACCTTCTCTGCCTCGTTTTGGGTTCTGTGGGGCTATTTCAGTCTGCTGAGGCCTGCTGACCAATGTCAGTGATAGTTCATGCTTCCAGGCTAGAGCAGCTGATCCCTTGATACCGGACTGTGTCCTCTGTTCCCGTGACCTCCCTTCCCTGCCACCCCGCTTGTCTTAGTGTTTGCTCCCTGTGCTTGGACCCTTGGTATATGACTTGGCTTGCCTTCTGACCTGTGTTTTTGTCTCTCGTCTCAGTTATATCTGCTCCCATATGGCTCTGACTTTTGACTTGTATTTGACCACGTGAATTGCTGTGACCTCTGTTACTTCTTGTCCTGACTGTTGCTGACTCGGCTCGTCTGACCAATCTTTCGCCACCGGGTGGCGCTTGTGCTGCTGCTCTGTGGTATTACTCTGTGTGTGCAACCTCTCTTCCCTCACCAGCATCCCCTGGTGGAGGTTGCGTTATACTGCACTGCAGCAGCATTACACTGCTGTTCCAAAATGACATGCGACATACTCAGCCCTGTTCCCCATCCAAGATGCCATCCAGAATATCTCACCCTGCTCTACCTAGCTGCACCGACGCCTCCGGTCCGTGCTGAACATCCAGACTGACAGCTTAGAGAATCCATCCCACCCAGTGGACCATAATAAGGAGGGACTGTGGAGGTCTCATGCACCCCTATGGAAGCCTCTTAAAGCTTAGTACAAAGCACAATTAAGTGCCATGTCTGTTGATGCTCAGGGGCCATAGCTATGACTGATAGATTATTATTATTATTATTATTATTATTACACATTCATATAGCGCCATTTATTCCATGGCGCTTTACATATGAAAAGGGAAAATATAGACAGGTACAATAAAACGTGTGCTAGACAAGGGACACACAAGTACAGAAGGAGAGAGGACCCTGCCCGCGAGGGCTCACAGTCTACAGGGATGGGTGAGAATACACTAGGAAAGGGTATAGAGCTGGTCGTGCGATGGTTCATGGATAATGGCTTCCTCTAGAACAAGGCATATGTGGAAAGACCATACTTCGTTTTGAATTGTTTATTATTTCATTAATGTATATTTATTTTTTCCATAATTATTGTGAATCACAAATTGCAGAACTTTGCGTTTCATTTCTCAGACACAAGCAGCTGCTTCTCATTTACATTACACAAGATATTCCTCATTTCCACCCTATTTTACATGCATTTGGCTGAAAAAAGAGAAATTCTTAGAATGCTGAAAACAAGCTATGCAGCGGGTGTGCATTTCATCTATGTAATCAATAGGTTTTCCCTCCAGTGGAAAATATGTAAATTCCCAGGGAAAGAAACATTGAAATCGGGATTAATCTGAGATGCTTGGCCGTGATGTTTACATGGTGTCCAGCCCGAGGCCGCAGTGCTGGAATATTCCAGACAGTCATGGGGCCGGCTGGCTCTGATCCCATAAAGAAAGGCTCATACATCTAACGTGGCCCCATACAAACGGGCCCTGAGGACACAAAAATGCCCCATGTAATTGCAGAATGGACCTATTGCCAATGTGTAAAACCGTATTCCCCTTATAGGCAATGTACTGCAGATCCCCATGGGGCACCGGCCACGGATCCTTCCTTTTTCCCCCCATTTTCCGTCATAGTCACCCTATTTTCTCTTTCTTTTACTACCATCTACTTTTTTCTCTTCCCTCCATTTCCTTCCCCTTTCCCTCAACCACTCTTGTTATTTCTGCTCTATTTCCTCTTTATCTCCTTCCTTCTCCTCCACTTCCTACAGATTTTCCACTCCACTTCCTGTATCAGCACATTAATTTCACATCCTCAGTTTCCTTCCTTATTTCCCATTTTCTATTTTTCCCATTCTTCTGTCTAATTTCTTCACTTCCTTTCTTTAATATTACATCTCCTACACTTTTCCTTTTTTCCCTTATATCCTTTTTCCTCCTATTTCTTGACTCCCCCACTCTACTTCCTTCTAATTTCCATCTACATTTCCTGTTCTACTTGCTTCACCTCTTTCCTCACTTCGTTTATGTCTATCCTCCTAATCTTCTTTCATCCCCTAGTTTCCACCCTTTCCCCTCTTTTATCTCACTCCCTCTCTTCCTCTTTCCTGTCTTACCTTCTCCAATTCCTTCCACTTCCCCTCTTTTCTTCCCATTTCCCTGTACATTTCCTGTTCTACCTCCCTCTTTTCCATCCTCTTTCCTGTCCTTATCCTCTTCCTTCCGATCCCTCTTTTTCCTTCCTATTTCCCTGCACATTTCCTGTTTTTCTTCCCTCTCTTCTTTCCTCTTTCCTATCTTACCTTCTTCCCTTCCTTCCTCTTCCCCTCTTTGCTTCCCTTTTCCCTGTAGATTTCCTGTTCTTCTTCCCTCTCTTCTTTCCTATCTTACCTTCTTCCCTTCCTTCCTCTTCCCTTTCCTTCCCATTTCCCTGTACATTTCCTGCTCTACCTTCCTCTCTCATCTTACCTTCTCCACTTGGCCTCTTTCATACCCATTTCCCTGTACATTTCCTGCTCCCTCTCTTCCATCCTCTTTCCTGCCTTACCTTCTCCCCTTCCTTCCTCTTCCCCTTTCCTTCCCATTTCACTGTATATGTTTCTTGTTCTTTCTCCCTCTCTTCCATCCTCTTTGCAGTTTTACCTTCTCCTCTTCCTTCAACTTTCCCTTTTCCTCCTGATTTCCCTGCACATTTCCTGTTCGTCCTCCTGTCCTTCCTTCCTCTTTGCCCCATTCCCTTTCCTTCCCATTCCCGCGGTCTTCCGCCGTTATGTGTGACAACCCGACATCTTGACCCCTCGCCCTGACAACTTCTGTTATTTATGTAAATCTTTTCATTGATACAAGATTTCCGGATCAGGAGAGAATAACTATATCTATGAAGAAGAGAAATCCTGGTGGCAGCCAAGCCGATGGAGCGGATTACCGCCTGGAAACGTCGGCTGACAGTCACTGGCAGTTTTCATTACTTCACTCACCACCGTGAGCGATAATTGAAACACTCAGAAGTAGAAAAGTAATTAGAAGATTAAAAGAAATTAGAGAAATTGTGGAACGGACACAAGAAATCTCCTGCAGAAAAGTTATATGACGAGTAGAAACCTGGGAGCACAAGGAGAAACGGAGAGAAGGGTCCAAATAGCAGTCCACTGACACCTTGTAACGATACCGGAGCAGAGAAGCCATTTCTCATCACAATCCCCCAATTTCTTATCACCTTTCCTATTAAACTTGCCCCCCTTGAGGCCCCTCCCCATTATTTAAGCTCCTCCCATTGACCGGTGTTATGGAGCCGCCTGATCATTTTCTATGAGGCTGGAACCAGTGATGAAAGATATAATGTAATGGAGCAAAGCTGCAGTATAAAGCATGGAAAGGGAAAGATCAATAACTAACATCTATTTAGTCAGGATATGGATTTCTCACTACCACAGACTGCAACTGTCAATGCAGCTAATCTGGAGGCACACCTGTTCTAATGGGGCAGAGATGAGGAGCGTAAGGATTACAGCTCTGGGGTGATTTCAGCAGAGATAAGGAGAAGTGTGATCAGAGCTCTGGGGTGATTTCAGAAGAAATGGAGTAGTGTGATTAGACCTCTGAGGCAATTTCAGCAGAGATCAGGAGCAGTGTGATTACAGCTCTGGGGTACTTTCAGAAGATATGGAGCAGTGTGATTACAGCTCTGGGGTACTTTCAGAAGATATGGAGCAGTGTGATTACAGCTCTGGGGTACTTTCAGAAGATATGGAGTAGTGTGATTAGCTCTGGGGCAATTTCAGCAATGATTAGGCGCCGTGTGATTATAGCTCAGGGGTGATTTCAGCAGTGATTAGGCGCAGTGTGATTACAGCTCTGGAGTGATTTCAGCAAAATCAGGAGCAGTGTGATTACAGCTCCAGGGCAATTTCAGGAGAGATAATGAGCAGTGTGATTACAGCTCTGGAGAAATTTCAGCAAAATCAGGAGCAGTGTGATTGCAGCTCCGGGGCAATTTCAGGAAAGGTAATGAGCAGTGTGATTGCAGCTCCAGCGCAATTTCAGGAGAGATAATGAGCAGTGTGATTACAGCTCTGGAGAAATTTCAGCAAAATCAGGAGCAGTGTGATTGCAGCTCCGGGGCAATTTCAGGAGAGATCAGGAGCAGTGTGATTGCAGCTCCGGGGCAATTTCAGGAGAGATCAGGAGCAGTGTGATTGCAGCTTCGGGGCAATTTCAGGAGAGATCAGGAGCAGTGTGATTACAGCTCTGGGGTGTTCCAGCATTACACGAGTGTCTGCTGTCTGTCTAGCAGTATGGGTTCGCAGTGGTAGACTTGATGATAATTAAGGGTGATGACATCCTGGGCTCCGCACCTAATATCTGAATACTGAGACTTTGCGTTCTGCGATTTTACTGCTCAGATTCCGGCGATGTGAAATCTCTTCAGGGCATCTGTTCGCAAAATGAAATAAAGGGACATGTGTGCCGGCCACTCGGAGGCCCATCACTCATCTCCCATGATGGGAGTTTTCCTAGAATCGTCCTCATAATGTCCTGGAGGAGACAGACATGGAGATGTGAGAGATGCACGTATTAGATAGAGCTGGAGTCAGGCTGCGTCCTCTGAGTAATGACTTCTGCTACAATGAGAGACCAGATCAGATTAGGTGAAATCAAATGGTGACTGGACGGAGCTGCTCGGAATAAGCCACGGAGAAAGCGCTGCGCTCATCATACAGCACGCAGCACAAAGCCGGACTACCGATGCGGCAAGTCAGGAATGGCTGAACTACCAGGGGCCCTGGTCCAATGACGCGGGCTAGGAATAATCCAGCCTGGTTCCTTCTGTTTGGAGCTGTCCCTTTAATTGTGTTGCAGTTACACTCACTTCTGGCATGCTGCAAAGACTGTGCCTCCTGTAGAGCAGCACTCAATGTCGCCATCTGCTGGAAAAGTAGAGTAGTGCCTATGCTAAACTACAAGGTCTTCTGTGGATTGATTTTTTGCAATGTGGCCTTCAGTTTTTACTTTGGGGAATGATGTTACATTTTGCTACATTTATAAATAGTTTGTACATTTTGTGTTTTTCTTTCTGCATCTTGTAACTGGTGCAGAGTAGTGATGAACGAGTATTCTCGTTGCTTGAGTGGTCTCCGAGTTTTTGGAAGTGCTCGGAGATTTAGTTTCTGTCACTGCAGCTGCAAGATTTGTGGCTACTAGACAGCCTGTATACATGTGGGGATTCCCTAACAAACAGGCAACCCCCACATGTATTCAGGCTGTCTAGCAGCCGCAAATCATGCAGCTACGGTGACAAACTAAATCTCTGAGCACTTCCAAATACTCAAAGACAACCCGAGCATGCTCAGGAAAACCCGAGTAACGAGTATACTCGTTCATCACTAGTGCAGAGTTAAAGAGCCTGCAGACCCGTCCCTTTAACTGTAGTACATTTATTATCACTCATTTCTGGCATGCTGCAAACACGGTGCCTCCTATAGCGCAGCACTCAGCATCGCCATCTGTTGGAAAACTCTGGCAGAGCTTGTGCTAAACTGCAAAGTCTTATACATGTCCAGTTTTGCATAGTGGCCTTCAGTTTTTATTTTGGGATCTGGTTACACTGTGCTACATTTTGGTGGCATTTCTGCAGCATGTAAGTATCTTCTGCATCCTCGTCCGGCTGCATTTCTGATCTGTCCTCCATCATTTTGGTGCTTGTTCCCAAATTGCACTTGACGCCAATGGAGTGCGACCGCTGATCGCTGGCAGGACGCAGGCGTTTTTGCACTGGAGCATACAAGACTCATGTGAACCATCGAGTGGCTATAAATAATGCTAATGTTATTTTAGCGTTTTGCTCCAGTGCCCCTTTAAGACGTCTTTGGAGATGGATGGCTCCCGCACATGGCGCAGGTGGGGTGCGCGGTTTCACATTGTCACACGTAATTGAGCACCGAGCTTCTGAGAAATATACCCTTTAGTAGAACATTTAATATCCGCTCCCAAGTTCAAGGTTTGCTCCATAGATTAATAGACTTACTAAAGGAATTAAAAATGAGTCGTTGTGCGGCTTCCAAATTTGCTGAGATTTTGGCCGTTATGAGGGATTTCATTTCCCGGTGATGACCTGGTTTAATGGAGCAGAAATAAATAATTCTCATCTTTTTAATTAACTTGAGAGTCGGTAAAAGACGAGATTTCATGGTCACTTGTTGACGGAAGGTACAAGAATTCACCTTCTTACCGGAGCAATGGCAGCAGCACGGACGCTCATAGGAATAGGGAGAAAGTGACATCCGGTCGCAGGGCGTGCAGTCATGTGATACAACGAGGGAACGAGACGGAGAATTCTGGAAGAAAATCAGTGTCAGCACTATCCCTTTAAGAATACCTGATCGCAGAACAGTACTGTCCATAGAGACGGAGCTTCAGGAATGATAGTTTGTTACAATATCAGTTAGAACAACTATGATGGGCCCCAATTATTACATGGCACAGTATGGCAGCATTATATGGCTCTTTATGGCACTGTATAGTGGGATCATCTGTATGGTGCCAGTGTTTCACTGTCATACTGCAACCATACATTGCCATAGAGTCACCCTAGAGTGCCATACAGTGTATTGTGGCATGAATATACCCCCCCAGGACGAAGCTAACGCGAAACGCGCGTCGGGGCATCCAGGCTCTCCCAAAAGGTCGTATGTGTTTCAGTGTTATTGACTTTGTAGCTAAGCATAGACTCCCAGTGTTATCATGGTTGGATCGTAGCACCTTATCTATCAGTTTAAAAATCTTTGGGTTATGCATTCCTTCATACTCTATGCGATGTCTTCAATGGCCACCTGTATAGAATCATATTATTGGAAATATGTAGCGTTAATATGTTTGCACTATAGCAATTAACCCTTTACGCTTATATATATTCTCCTGGATCGTGTGTATATATATCTATGCCTCATATTACTATTATGGCACTAGCTATTACACATTGCTTTTGGCCATATGTATAGAATTGCAGTTTTTCGTGATATTTGCGCCAAGACATCAGCAGTAATATATATTACTTTCTGCGCTTTTTTATTCCTTTTGGTCTGATATATACATTTATATCTTGTCATCATATATCACTTTGAGTAATAAGGAACTGTTTCCTCTGTATTAGGATATTACTGCATTCTCTGTACATATTTGTCCAAACATACGTGGCATATAATGCTAAATTAGGCCATCGTATTATTTAGCGATAACTGAGACTTAATTACACATACTTACCTATGGGAGATTATTGGATATACATCCCATTTTTAAATGTTGTTTGTGGAATCTTTTATGCATTTTTCAATAAAGTGTTTGTTACATGGCTATATGCTTCCAGGTCTTTTTGGATTTACTTGTTTGGTAGGAAGTGCCATTTCCCTAGGCTCAGATCCTTAAGATATATAGTGTATGGTGGCAGTATATGGCTGTAAGGCGGCATTATACGGGTTTATATTGCTCAGTATGGAGGCATTATAGGGTCTCTGTATGATGGTATTATATGGGTTTATATGGCACTGTATGGCAGCATTATATGGGTTTACATGGCACTGTATGGCAGCATTATATGGGTTTATGTATAGCAGCATTTTTTGGCTCGGTGTAGCGATGCATGTCACTGTATGGTGGCATTATATAGGTTTATATTGCTCAGTATGGAGGCATTATAGGGTCTCTGTATGACGGTATTATATGGGTTTATATGGCACTGTATGGCAACATTTTTTGGCTCAGTGTAGCACTGCATGTCACTGTATGGTGGCATTTTATGGGTTTATATTGCTCAGTATGGCTACATTATGTGGAATTATAGGGTCTCTGTATAGCAGCATTATATGGGTTTATATGGCACTGTATGGTGACATATGGCTGTGTGGCGGCATTATACAGCTCTGTGTAGCACTGTATGGAATCATCATATGGGTTTATATAGCTCAGTATGGTGGCATTATAAGGTCTCTGTATGGCGGGTTTTTATCTTGTTTATTCTCCATTTTTCTTCTCCTTCAGGCTGTAAATCAGAACATTTCAGAACTGAGGCCATTTCCCTATGATATAAAACTATAATGACCCCCTCCCTGATGTTCCCAGCAGGAGGGGACCCCGGAAGACCCCGATTCCCCAATGCTCAGCACCTTTCCTCCTCTCTGCTCATTATCGCGGCTCCTTACCTCTCGGATTATGTAATGATTTCCGCCTGGTGCTGCGGTAATTACACGCAGGATGTGACGGGGGTCACCGCTGCTTCTCACCTCCGGAGATAAGTAATGATGGCGGCAAGAGGAGGTGGGAAAGTTTCTAAGAGGAAAGTAAAGTTTCAGTCATCTTATAATAGAGAAAATTGGGAGACCCTTAGAGGAGAGGGCGAGACACCTGGGTGCCCCTAAACCCTCCAGATTCAGGAACTCCGTGCCCCTGTGCCCGGAGGTATAATGGGGCATGGATTTTCCAGGATGAGAGACTTCATGTTTCTACAAAAAGCAGAGAAAAGAGAAGAATTATCTGGGCAGAAAGGGAAAATGAGCAATTGTAAGTTCACAGTGCTGTATAATATGATGACTGTAATATATTAAGAGAATAAAGACTGCTAGGAGGAGGAGGAAAAGGAGGTGGAGGAGGAGGAAAAGGAGGTGGAGGAGGAGGAGAAGGAGGTGGAAGAAGAGGGAAAGGAGGAAGAGGAGGAGTGCTTTTCTAGATGCTACCCTCAGTTGTAAGCACTTGGTTACGCACATTGTTGGTCTCTGAGCATAAATCGGGTTTCCATTCACAGACAGACAGAAAGAAAAGATCTGTAAAATATTGGGAAATGGAACGTAGTCTATTAGAAAGTTACAGAAGCTTATTTTCAGGACGCTGGCACTTTAATTCACATAATCTTTGGTGCGCTCTGGAAGCGGTGGGCGATATTTCAGCCCGAGGTAATGCAAACTCCATGAGAATAAACACAGATTAGTTCTCGGGTGCCCTGAATACTAATTATGGCCGCATGATCCCGGGAGCCGATGTTTTATGGGTCCTGACTGGCTCTGCGCTCTCCCTCCGTAATTAATCGCTCGCTGCAAAGGTCACCATTAATAAAAATGAACTTGCAGCTTATTAAGGCCGAGGCAGAAGTCATTAGTAATACTTTCCGAGGTGCATGTCGCCAAGAGCCGGAGAAGAAGTGATGTGCGGAGCGTCTCCTTGTCTGTACAAGGACCTTCAGAACTTACTGCGCCAAACTGGCCCGGATAGCGCAAGATTCCCAAGGACAGAGCCGGAATGACCCGCCAGGGCGCTCCTATTAACTCATTCACTCCCAGTGACCCAATCACTAACGGTTGACATTGGCTCCATGGTGCCCTTCTTGGTGCATCACTATGGGGGTGTTAAAGGGATATCCCAGCACTGCTCACATGAATTGGGAGTGAAGCAGGGCCGTGATGTCAGATTTACGATCCCTACTGGGATGTGCAGTTGTGCACACATCAGTGGACTTGAGGTCACCGGCTCTGCTCTCCTCCAGACACACAAGTGAGCCCAACTGGAATACCCCTTTAATGTAGTCTGTGCAGTCCTATGTAAATACAGAGTCATCACTGACACGTCCGGCAGCTTTCTTACAGGCTTTGCTGTTTGTGTGAAACCCCAAAAAGTTACCTATCACAAAAATGTCAATTTCTCTCCAAAAGTTGCAAAAACGGTCATGGAGCCCCAGGAGGCGCTTGTATCTTATAGGCATTATATTCACTTTGACAACAAGAAAACATCAAATTTGGGCTCAGTTCTGCACTTGCTTATTGGAGGCGCAGAGTTCATTTTCTGACCTCCAGACAATCTAAAAAAATGGGCAAAACTTATTGAGAGCAATGTGCCCCTTAATTAATTGGTGCCGTTAAATTCCAGTGATTGATCCCGCACTAAGTTTATTAAATCTGCCCAAGCATGTGTAATTTCTCAGCATTTCCAGATGCTTGCTGTCAGTGAATAGAGATATTCATTCTTTCATTTGTTACAGTTGCATTCAGTCTAGAAAATTCTTTCTGCAGACTGATACATTGTAACCAACAAAAATGGAGAGAACTGTGCACCCCAGCACGCAGCATTGTGGGTAATAATCTAGCCCTACAGAAGATTTCACTTTGCCCGGTGTCTTCTGCCGCAGATATAAAAGTAACTGACGGCATCAAGTGGAAGAGCGGGCGCGGCAGAGAGCGGAGGAGCAGGTGCAACAGCGAGCAGAGGAGCAGGCGCAACAGCGAGCGGAGGAGCAGGCGGA